>VWZZ01005544.1:694559-853454 GCA_013399095.1 Psophia crepitans
GGGCAAGATGGCGGCGGGCCAGCCCTCCCCCTCCTCCGCCCCAGGGAGCCCCCAAGTACTGCCCCGGCGGCCGGCTCTGGGCCCTCGGCCTCTCCGGGCGGCACGGCAAGGCCCTGCGGGGCCGGGTGAGGGAGCGAGGCCGGTTGCCACAGGCAACCGGGAAGCCCGCGGCGGCGAGCGGGACCGGTGGGTGTCGGTTAGGCCTTGCCGTGTGAGGCGGAGCGGGGTTCCTCAGCCCCCGGGCCTGCCCCGCCGCAGCCCTGCCTCAGCTTCGCGGTGAGAGGAGCCTGGCCGTTCCGAACGAGGCTTTCCCGCGTCGCCCCTGCCCAAGCCCGCAGTCGTGACAGGATCCGTGAGGAAACCTGGGACTGCTCAGCCTGAGGGAGATCTCGTCCTGAACCTCCCGGTCCCTTTGGGTGCGCAGCTCCACCTCTCGTGTGAAGGCTGTGTGTGGAGGGGAGAGGCACGCTGAGCACACTCACTGTAAACTCCCCAAAACTGCCATAAGGGGATAAATATTTGTATTTTCGAAGCTATTTAATGATGTTCATAGTTCAAACTGATGGTTTTCCTTTGCTGTCAGAAAACGGTGGTTGCCGAAGCTGGCAGCACCATATGTCTTGCAGCATACTCAGGGCTGGGGTTTACCTTCTCTGTGTGTTTTTCTGAAGAGATTCTTGTTTCTAAATTATTTCCAAATGCCCTGCAGTACTGGGAAAATATTTGGGCCCTCAGTTTTTTCCCTCAAATAGGTGTGTCAGTTCAATGAGTTTTTATTAGACCTTGACTATAATCAAGTTAACTTGCTGGGCAAAAGCACTGTTTTCCAAGATATCTCAGCGCTGAAGTCTCCTCGTGCTGGGCCTGTCCCAATGGCTGAGGCGATGCTGAAGTACAATCGTACTTTGTTTTCACAAACACAGCTTCCTTCAACCAGCTGCAGAATGTTTCAGTTTTGGTAGGTGCAGTAGGCAGCCTCAAAGCACACAAACAAGTGCAAGTCCTAAGAGCTGCCTGTTTGTTGACATAAATTTTGGATCTTTACTTTTAGAGAAATGAGCAATTTATGAGAAGTACAAGACGTAATATGAGAATAAGGGAGCAGCCCACTTAAAGCAGTATCACTAATGATAAAGACCAACAAAATCCCACTTGGGATCTGATTAAAGGTTAATCTTCTGTTATCTAATTTCTGATAGATTAGAAGTGTCATTAACTTCTGGTTAACATCTGATTCTTCAGAAGAATAAATTCTGTTGCAGGAGGGTTTTTGTACTCTAATCGGGAGCTGGCTAGAATGTATTTCAACTGTGAAGCCAAGGGTTTAATTTTGTTTCAGAATTGTTATCACCATTCTGGAAATTCTTGATAAATCTGTAAATATTTACTCCTGTGTGCTTCTGCATTTATGGCAACAGTTCTGTAGTTCAAAACTGGATAAAAGTATTCACTTTCTCAGGGCCAACTTCTACAGGAACTGTCACATCTTTTTTTTTTTTTTTAAATGAGAACAGAAGTTTTCCATTTTATTTTGCTTCACTACTAGTTGTGTGCTACTGATTTCTTAGTATCTCTCTGATTAATTTTTCTGTTTGATCTAGTAACAAATTTGTCCGGTCCTTTATCACAGGAAAGATTATTCTGCTTACCTTTTAGTATTCTAGAGCAGTTGATGCAATTATTTGTTTTAAAGTTTTTTTTCTACTGTTTTACTACATAGACATTTACATTTTTCTATAGGGTCATTCTCTTTTTGTTTTCTTCTTGGGCCTTTGGCTACGTTTAGTAAGGAGCAATGCAAATACTTTACACATAAAAGTATCTTCTGAAAACCTTACTGTGTTCATCCGATGTCCATGACCTAAGTGCTGCTAGGAAACTAAAATGAATTTTAGGAGTGGTTTAAGTGAAAATGATTCATTGTGTTTATTTTGACACAGGTATGAAAACTCAATGGGGTCGTCCAAAAATGTAGTAAGTGAGCCCGTTGATGTGGAGGAAGGCTATAACATGATGGTAAGACGTTCAGCTACTATAATGTGTGGTAGGATTTTTCCTGCTGCAAGAAAAACTAGTTTTTCATATTGGGATTCATTGATAAATTGGTTCATTTGTACCTCTTCTGAAAGAATTGATTCTAGAAACGGAATCAATTTAAGTTAGCAACATTATAATGAGAAACCTTCACAAATGAATTTTACTGTGGAAAAAATTTCAGTAGTTCTTCTGGTTTTGCATCATTTCTAGGTGTGTCAGTATATCGTTTTTTGTACTTTGGCCCAGCAGATGATTGTATTTATAGCACTTTGAGGAAGGTAACTTCTTTGGATAGTTAAGTAGCAAACAGGAGGTTAATCGGGCCACTTCCCTCGCATGAAGGAGGATATTAAAGCTTGCGCAGTCTAGTCAAATGAAAATGGCTGTGTGGATGCCCGCTGTGGCCTTTGGCACAATACGCTTCTCTGTGGCTGTACACTTCTTACGGTAACAGTCCTGTTAAGATCTCCTTTAAGGGTTTGTTGTTTAATTTTGACTTACGTCTAACTTACAGAGACTAGAATTTTAAATCACGCTATAGTTTCATGATACAAAGTACTTGGGAATGTCATGTTGAGTTACTTCTGCTTTCCTTATAAGCTCTTCTGGCTTGTAAAAAGAAGTATGTATAGTTTTAAAAGTCAGTTTGGTGTGGGGTCTAATGCAGAGTTTTACACTTAACTTGGGAGTAGTGATCCCCAGAAATAAGGATGGAAAACAACTGTCTTGGCAGCAGTTCTGCAGAAAGGAACCTGGGGATTATAGAAGGTCGTGTGTGCCGTAAGTTCTGCTTATATATTAAGAAGAGTTGGGTCTGCTCTGACCAGGGGCCAGGGACTTGGGGATTGGATTAGACCTGCAGAGGTCCCTTCCAGGCTTTGTTACTCTGTGACTCTGTAAGTCGTGCTAATTTATGTGTTCCTATGACGTGTGTTATGATTACAACATAAGTGATGAAGAGGTAATATCATATTGTAAAAACCCCCATGCGCCATTTTGAGATGATTAAATAGGAGTGTCATCTGTAAGGTGCGAATAACCTGTCCACAGTGTTTAGCATTGAGAAAGTCTTCACTGAAGTATTGGTATCTGCTTTTGGACATTGTGTTTCAAAGGCAAATGTGAATCAGTTGGAGACAATCTGGAAGAGAAAACTCTTCAGTGCTCAGATTCACAAAACCTGAAATCTGAAATCTGGAGAACATGAGGAAAAGGATTGAAAAATAGCCTGGAAGATAGGAAGACCAATGAAGGATGAAATGTAACATAATAGCATGAAAAGATCATAGGAAAGAAAAAAATTCACATGGTTTCCACATCCTCTCTGTATGCAAAAATGCGTGGGCATATGCTGTAGGAATGCCATAGTTAACTGTTAAGAGACTCTGCTGAGTAAATGCTGTCTGCTGGTGCAGGATTTGAAAGAAAAGATGCAATAAATAAAGAGATTTATTTGTTATTTCATTTTTGGCAATTGAGGATGCCATAGATTAGTTTTATGGCCAGCTAAGTTGAGTGCTAGGGTCCTTTTAGAACATTGGAGGATAAGCAAATGCAAAAAGCATTCTGAACGTTCTTCTTTTGGTTTAAGATGGACACGTTTCAGAGGCGGTTAAGTTAAAATTATTTGACTCTGTTGTGAAGTAAGCTACCACAGGTATTTACACTGGGAGTTTATACAGTAGTTTAAAGTGATTTTCAAACAGTTATGTGACATTTGTGGATCTTTAACTCTTAGATTGATGATGGAAAGTGTATCGTAAAACACGGGTTCAAAAACTCAAACCAAACTTGATTCAGCAGAAATGGTCACTCTTACTAAAAATTCCTAGCAAGAATAGGCAATAATTGTATAGAATAAGCATAGACTAGAATCAGTTTAGTACAGATCCTGGTTTTTTACGTGCTTTGCTTGGGTTTCTTTGGGCCAAAATATATAACTTGGTTTTTTTATTTCCTTAGGTTTTCCAAAAGTTCACTTACACAGCAGTGTTATTTTTTTCTTTATTTTTGTTGTATTATGTGGTGATATCTCTAGATAGGTCTGTGGAGCACTAGATGGCACACTGCGGCTTTGAAACAAGCAGTTGAGGACATCTGGATGAGAGAAACAGAAGTTAAATACTATTATATAAGCGTAGTAACTAAAGTAAAAGCAGTTTCTCATTTGTGTTGTGTTTCCTACCACCTTAATAAATTCTAGCCACTCATCTGCTATAGTTATTTTTACTGTATTTTCTTTGTAAAGATGCACTATAAGCCAAAGTGGTTGCAGGCTTGAGTCATGTGATGGTAAGAAAGAGGAAAAATAGGTCTTGAGATTAGTGCTAGAGAAAATCAGTGTATTTGTGCCTAAAATAATGTTTAGACTTATGTAACTTTTTTGTGGTTAAGTTTGTCAGTGTTTAAAGATAACTTGGTCAGCAGTTTTGTGCTATCATGGTACATCAGTTTAACATTACAGTATATGGTTTGGCTTTATTTCAAATTATTTTCCAAGGAATAACTTGATACACTGTAGAAGAGGCCAGATTTTATCTAATCATCATCTGTCACTTGATACAAGTATTTCTTAATAGATCTGGTTTCAAAGGTCTTGCAATGATGTATTTTGCAAGTGCAAAGAAATATGTTTATTAGGTAAATGAAGCTCATCCTCAGTGTTTCTCATTCTGCCTTTAAACAGCTGCAGCTTTCTAGTAACGACAGCTAACTTTATTTGCCAGGAAGTTCTTCCTAGGGTCTCGCCTTCTCAGTGCGAGAGAGGTGGGGTTTTTATACATGTTTCAGATGGTTCAGATAGATCTCATGCCTTTCCCCAGACTCCCTGCAGTCGGCAAGCACATGTATTTTGTTCTCATGCAGCTTTTATCATGGATAATGAGTTCTAATTAACACAGGGTAACTAAAATGTTTGTGAAATCTCCTGTGATGCTCTAGCAGCATTGACAGTCAATTAAACGGAGGTTAAAAATGTGTGGTGTATGCAGACCCATGCGGAGGTCTGGGTAGTAGCTCTCATGGCATGTTGATGAATCAGTCTGCTTATCATGCAGAAAAAGGGTTGTGAAAATGAATATGTACACCTGTTTTGGATATTTGAGCAAAATTCAGTGCCCATGCACCCTGCTTTGGATGGTTCAACCTCATATTGGATTAAATTAAAACATCGAAGCAAAAATTTATGATTTTTTTCCATCCCTGTATTTCTTGTTTTCAGGCTTCTTTCCAACGCTCTAATAGCCATGACAAAGTGAGGAAAATAGTTGCAGAAGAGGGACGTACAGCAAGGAACCTAATTGCATGGAGTGTTCCACTGGAAAATAAAGAAGATGATGGTATGTATTCAGCAGTCTTCCACCACCTTTTTCCACATTTATTCCTCTGTCTGCTGGAGCTGCTCACCTGGACACATGTTTCTTACATAGGATTTCTCTATTTAAAAAAAAAAAAAGTAGTTATGTTTAGCATACATAGTATAATTCTGAAGCTCTTTTCTAAAATGCACCCTGCAGTTGACAGATCACTTTATAAAACCTTCACGGAGACAGTTTAAAAAACTCTTTTCATTTTGTCTGTAAGGAACATCTAAAACTGGTCTCTCTTTCTGACATTATCAAGATATTTGTGTACTGTAACAATGTTGTCTTAAACTGATCTTTTGTAACTTGGAAATTCAGTGTTGTAGGGATGGCTGAGAACAGCCCAACAAATTGCTCTCTACACTCCAAAACAAGTAAATTTGGAACTTTCTTTTGAAATCACTTCGGTTGTTCGTAAACATCTGTGAAGAATATTTAAGGAAGGGGATATGTGGGGACAATTTTCCATAATGCAAGTCCTCAAAAGAGTTTTTTTACTGTTGTAATAGTCTCTTGTGGCATGATGACTTAAGGAGCCAGGAATTGACTTTAATTTTTATACTGCTCAAGCTGTTCCAGATGTCAGAATGCTGTTTTTGAGGACTTCATCTCAAGTATGTTTGTAGCTTGCATGCATCTGTTCAGGTGCTGCTGCTTTTGGGACTTAGGCAGGAGTGTCTAAAAGTAAAAATGATTTTGCTGTGAAGGTGATTGAACAATGGAACAAGTCACCTAGAGAAACTGTCAGCAATCTTTGTCCTTGGAGAGGCTCAGAACCTGACCAGACGTAGTCCTGGGCAGCCTGCCCTAGCTGACCCTGCTTTCAGCAGGGAGATTGGACTGGAGAATCGCTAGAGGTTCCTTCCAACCTCAGCTGTTCTGTGATTCTGCCAGTGGAAAAGATACTTCTATGAAAAGTTATGTTTAAGTACAAGATAATTAACCCTATGTCTGAAGTAAACGGATGCAAAATTTAAACTGCCTTTGGCTTGCTCCGTGCACTAAGGTGCATTTGTGATTTTTTTGTCGTCGTTGTTTTTGTCTTTTTAAAGCTGAAAAGTCCAAAGTCACAGAAGACAATGAGTTGCTTGAAAACCTAATTAGATGTTTGTACGTGGACATTTGTATAGGTTTTAGTAAGGAGACTGCATTCAGTTCAGAAGGCATAGCTGTACCTCTGTTAAACAATGACAAGCAGAATGACAGTTAACTTTTGTTTGTCATCCTAAACCTAATCACAAGCATCCCCATTTACAAGCTTTGGTTTCAGCTTCTGACCCCTTTACTTCAGTGTTGTCCCAGCTATGTTAGTACATTTTGCATCGCAGCATTTTTAGTAAGCAGTAACTGGTCAGCAGGAAAACATGTACTTTTAATCTTTGTTAGCTACATGTAGGAAGAGAAGATGGAAATAATTTAGACTTGAGCATAATCTGACCAGTGTTTATAGCTTCTGAATTACACTTTTGGGGAAGGTAGTCACATGAATAAGTATGTGCAAAAGGAATCTGGAGTGTATTTGTAACTGTATTTTTGAGCCACTTGTGAGTTGATTCCATTTGTTTGACAAGTCTGTTATTTTCTAATACTACCTTGCTTGTAATATTCTTCTAGAAACTTTCAAGTAAGGCTTTTTCCTTAAAAATGAGTGACTGTGAGTTGTAGACAAACGCTTGCTCCGAGTCTAACATTTTCTGCCAAAACATGAAGAATGAATGTAACAGTGAATTTTTAGCCTTCATTACATAGCTGTTAGGTGTGACAATTAAAATCCAAGTAGCTATATTCGTTTCCTTCTTTTGGTTGTATTAGCACTATTGTAATTTTTAAACTACTTTTTCACTGGGGCGTTCTTCTTAAAATTTCTTCATTAAATCATAGAGTGACTCTTTCGCACAATACAAAGAATCTGATGATAATTGCCTGATGGAAAATTTCCCTGTGGAAAGGAACTTGTGGCTAATGAAAGTCTGGCAGAGCCAGATCCTTCACCTCTTGACCCTTGACTTGGTTTAGAGGGTATATATGTTGGTGTCAGTGAGCTCTGATTCATTTTCTGCTGATCTTTATGTATTTTGTCCCCGAGGAATGATACAGCAGTGTTATGAATTAGGACAGTTCTAACTCGTTCAGGGGTTGTGTAAATCAGGCCAAAGGTACAAGTTGCCAGAGCCAATCCTGCAACTCTTCTGTTCAAAGCAGAATTTTGTCTTTGTGCAATTTCTTCTGCTTGTAATGTTCAGAGGTATTGCTTTGGCAGTAAGTGTGTGATTTAACATTTTATATTATATGCTGTTATTCATTATGAGGTGGTTTTTTGCCCACAGAAAGAGCGAAGGTAGGGGCATTTGCTATTGCTAGTGGTAGCGTTACAGAGAGTTGATAAATTACAATGCTTGATTTGTTTTGTCAGTTTGTGTCCTTTCTTTTTCTATTTTCTTTAAATTTGTGTGCTTGTGTCCTTCTTACAGTTTAACTTTTCCTCTGAAATACTTCTGGTTTTTATATAGAGGGCATGGGTAAAAGAGTAATCGTGAAAAGAATTGCCATCAAAACCTTCCAGTTCCTTAATGGAAAGATACAGTTCCTCTCAATAAGGAATATTTCCTTAAAAAGCACGCACCCTTGTTATGTCAGATCTGAAATTCTAGTTATGAATACAGATCAATGACATGAGAAAATCCAAAAAGTGGTGGCAATGGTCTAGAAGAGGTAGTGTCCGTTGACACATTTCAACTCTTGAAATTAAAATACTCCTTCACGGAATTCATGAATATGCAGCACATTCTGTTGGATAGACTAATTAATGGTACAGTTGACTTTGTGTCCTAGGAGGAGAGCCTTATAAATGTGAAAAACTCACTAGTCTGATATTCTGTCTCCAGAATTAAATTTGCATTCCAAACCTATGGCCATCAATCGCCTATTGCAGTCACTTAGCTCTTGCCCACCTTGGAAAGCTATGAACATTCTCATAGAAGATTTCAGAATTTTTTTCCTTTGTAATTTTTTTATATGCCTAACATGAAATTTGAGGCACTGCAAAGCACCACACACACAAATTTTATTACAAAATCCAAGCTATGATATTAGTAACAGTTAAAACATCCCAGAGGCTTGGCGTTTAAATATTAATAGAAGGTAAAGTACCTTTGGAACTTTGAGATGTGTCAAAAAATGGGAAAATCTCGTATTTGTAACAGTTCCCTTCTTATTTCCTGTTTGTTTAAAATCATTTGGGCTCTCGCCATATAGAATTCATTTGTAGATTAAGCATTTCAGGATAAGGATACATATTTTATTGGTTGAAAGGTGCCTGGCACACTTTGGAGAGCCTGCAGCGTAATCTACTCCTTTAGCAAGAGCCTGATGGAGTAAATAGGTTTTCCGTGATGAAAGATACGAAACTCTGCTTTGGCCAAGTGAGGAATTTGTAAGAGTCATACCTGCAAACGGTGTGTTTGCAGACCCGGCATTGGACCTGATTGTAACTGGCAGAATATAACGTGAAGGGAACGGTATTCTTGAGGGCTCCTAAGTTTCAAACCTTGAATTTCGCTGAAGTGCGTGGGAACCCAGTCTGGTGCTGGTAGGTGAATACAGAGCCCTTGTATTCTGCATGGAACACTGACGGAGTGGATTTCTCACTCGGTATAAGACTGGAGGAAAACAGCAGAACGTTTACCCAATTGTGTCTTCAGATTGATTCAAGGAGATGAAAAGAAATATCATTGAAAATGGCTATAGTTCCTGCTGAAGGTCCGGTGATGAACAGTGTCTAAGGCACGGAAACAACATACGCAGGTGATGTCTGCCACAGTGAGAACAGAAACGAGGGCTGCTGTGAATTGCTAAATTTAAAGACGATTACGTTTCTTGTACCAGTAAAACTATCCAAAAGAGAGAGATTGTTAGCATAGAAGAGAAACTATTTCCAAAATCTATCAGTGCCCTTTTTTTGGAGATATTAGCACTTTAGCTTTTTGTGACAGGAGGTCTTCACAAATCTTAATCTCTGTGGACTTTGTATTTAATTACCAGAGAGGAAATGGACTTCAAGTGTAAAATATGACTGTAGCTCCCTGAATGCTGCAAAACTTTGCTACTTTATATATGTCACATTGGCAACTTAACAGCTAATGAGATGATCATCTTTGCTTGCTATTGTTCTTTCCTTAAAATTCAGTAAATTCCTACCAGATAACGCCCTTCGTGTGTCATTGAGTTCCTGTGCGTCTCGTAGCAATGCCGCTACTGTGTATTACATACCAATAGTCACTGAATGTACGCAGAACCATTGAGCATCGCTCTTGTGTTGTCACTACTTGTGAATATAGAAGGACAAAAGCAAAAAAGGAAGACATCTTCTAATAACCGGAGGCATTTATTAGAGGAAAGAGAGTAATAAAGCTCAGAAATGTGGCTGCTCCTGCTGAAAGACAAAACGTTTTGGCCCATATACCATAAGAAAAAAAAATAAATCAGTCCTTGCCACACATTATTTACTTTTAAGTTTCCAAAACCTGGTATTTACATAAGGTTTATTTTCTCTAAGTGTCTGCCTTACATAGAAAGTGTCTGAAACCTTGCTTTTGTCTTTACAGGAGACTTGTTCAGACATTTCCCAGTTCTTAGATGATGGATTAGTATTCTGGTTTTTGTAAGATCTAAAGAGACGGCAACATTTTTGTGTTCAAAATGTTAACATACCCATATTTGTAAGTTCTGTATGCTGTTGCATTCAAAATTGTGTCTTTGCAGACTGTAGATCATGTCAGAAGAGAGACTTTGGTGATTGAAATATTTCAGTTATCAGAATTTTGACATGGAACTGATCCGCAGTTTAAGCTTTTTAGTGAATAGGAAGTTTTTATATGTATGGTAGCTGAATCAAATTTTTTCCTGAATACTGCTAACTTGAGTTCAATATATTAATTTGTCCCTGTTGTTTTGGCTAATGTAGCATTTTAAAAACGAATTATCAAGCAAGTAATTTTAAATTTATTTTAAAATTAAAGGCTTTGTTCCCTGGAATAGCCAGTGATGCAAACCAGCTGTACAACTGCTTGATTAAGACAGGTTTACAGCTGCTTTACATAACCAGAGCAATGTAAAACAGCTGGACTGCGTTAGGGAATTTGGCCTAAGAACTGTTGAAAACTCAACTGGACAATTCTGAAATTCAAGAATGATCTCCGTGGTGTAGGAAGGAACTATAGTCAACTAATACATTCATTTTCTTGGCTTCATCCAGCTAAATAATCTTGAAATTTTTACTTAGATATAATCTGTGCTAGAGAGTATTCTTGTGATAGTACTGTGTCTTAAACTGCTTACACTTTTGGTAGTTGGATCCTGTGATTTCACGTTGCTCAAGTTAGATGCTAAGATGGAGGAATAAAACAAGAATTTTTTTTTTAATTGCCCCGGAGCAAATCTCAAAGATTAAATGCAAACATGTTGGGTAGGTCTAGGCTAACACAAGTTTATCTTCGCAAAGAGAAGTCTTAATCAGTTAAGCAAGGGCCACCAGACTGAGACCTGAAATCATCGTTTCTGACTGTGGGAATTTACACTGACTTTGAAAGCATAGTTGCTAAAGTCACTTCATGTAAACAGTGGGAGGCAGGTACATTTGAGAAGACATTTCAGATCTTAAGGGGACTGACTCCTGCTCTGTGAATGTTTTTCTCTCTTCCTTTGGCTACCTGAATGCAGGTGAACTAAATCCAGTCCTAAGTTGTGTTTTCCCCCATCTTTCTTGGCAGGAAATACATAAATCTTCTCGTAGATTGTTTGAACAGTTTAAGAAAAACTAAATTATGACATTTGTTTTTCCGAAGAAAGATATTCCTTGTTTTAATGCTGTAATATCTGATTAAACAGTCATTGAAGAGCAGACATTTTTTAACCTATGCAGAAAACTAGGATCATATTTAACATGTTGATTGTAATGATAAGGTTTCCAGAGGCACTGCGCACTTAAAGCCAGGTTATCTTTGTTTAATGCAGTCTGTAATTCTTGCCTTTGTAAGATTTTTCATTTTCTGCTTGTTTTCTGGCATTATTCGTATTCTGAACTGTGAAATAAATATTTAGAATATAGAATTTTACAAACCTCTTAACTCATTAATTGTGCCCATATCAGTACGTTGCAAGTTGGGATATGTGCGTTTCAGAATGTGCAGTCCGATTAAAATCGTTATCGTTTATTAAAACAATTGCTTCTCCCACAGGAAAACCGAAATGGCAAGCTGGTGGAAAAACAAAAAGGGTGACTCAAGGAGCACACAAGACTGCAAAACAGGTATCTGCTCATTTTTTATTATGACATAAAATTTGCAGCGTGAAAATGTTCTGTGATATCACTGATACGTTATTGGCTGAATACCACATATATAAAACTGTGCATACATTGTATTTTTAAAGCAGACAAGTTGCAAAATGAAGTATTCGGAAGATAAAAAAAGCCAGAACTTAGATTCTCTTCCTCAGCCTTCATTTTGGCACTTCCTAACCTCTGGATGCATGTCGTTTTGGCATTACAGTTATTTTAAGGAAAGTGCTGTTCAGTGAAGTGGTATGGGGTATTCTTCCTATAGGCATGCTTCTTATACAAAGGCCAATTTCTGATTTAAAGAAATGCTTTATTTCCTGACCTCGTGTGTTAATGGCTGAAGGATTTTGCTTTAAAATTTCAACATATCGTACTTTGGAAAAAATTAGTCCAGATGAGTAAAATCTCTCAGAGTTATGACTGAAAGCAAGTCCGAATGGGAAGTGTCAAGAAGAAACTGCTCTTATTTTTGTTGATGTTTTTTCCTGTGTGAGTGACAATCTTTATTATATTAATTAAGTAATACCTCAATCTTTCCTCATGTTTAATATTTTTAACAGTTGCTTTTCTTTGATTAGTGGATTTAGCCATTAGTCTGGCATTAGCCGTTTAGTGTTTTGAGACAGTCATATTTTGATAATATGACATATGGAAGATGTTATTTTTTCATAAAGAAGAAAAAAAGGATAAATGTTCTGCATCCATCGAGATGTATTTGCATCTTTAAAACATAAGCATGTAATTTTCCCAATTAATTTAGCAACTATTAACCTTGTGTTCTCTCTTCACGTACTAGTATGTTACAAAAACTGCGTAGCCTGGTTTTCATGTTCTGTGAAGGTGGAATTTTGTTGATGTTGTTGGGGCTGCCTGTGTAAGAGTAGGTTTGGGTTCTGTCTATTTTAGTCACTTGGGATTATGTTAATAGCGTGTTTTCAGGAGGATACCTGATTGTTATTCAGTGGCTCTGTGTGGGATTGCTATACTAAAACTATATTGCAGAAACAGTGCGTCCCTAGCAGGTACCATGAAGGTTTGACATGGACTGCTAAGTGCCCGTGCATCTTGGCACTTCAATTTGGCATTCAGCATCGTTCTTTCTGTTGCATTTCAGACACTGGGTACTGCTGTAAATTGGTGGCTTTTTTGTTACTTTTGTTGAGCCTTCAGATTTAATTTTCCTTTACATATAAACAGGTCACTAATGTCAAGAAAATAAACTTACAAGAACTCTTCCATGTACTCTTATCAACCTTGTCTTCCTCTCAGTAGGGTGCTGGCAAATCTACATTCACTTAATTTTGGCATCCTGAGAATAAATACACACTTCATACTCTCCAGAACTCAGAGGCGAGTTACTGGAACTATTTTGAGGGAAGAAAAAAATTCAGTTTAAACATGACTTTCATCATCCACACTGAGTTACTTCAGATGTAAGAAGGAACATACCCCTGTTTCTTAACTTCAAAGGCACAAAAGCTTTGTCCTTTCTGCAGCTGAAGGTTTACTGTCACTGCAAGTGCGATAATATGAACTAGTCCCTCTGAATCTTTGCTGGTTTTGGGTGGGTTTTGTTCTGATGAGGTCAAGCTCCGTGTAGGTCTGCGAGATCATGTTTTCTTAAGCCATCATCACACTGTCGGTAAACGTGCATATTATTGGGGAGGTTGGAGGCCCAGGCAAGCTGGTTTTTGTGTGTGTTTTGTAACCACTGTGATTTTGTTTGTTTGGGTTTTTTTCCTTATCTTTCTTCCTTATCTTTCTTCGGACTACACTGTTAGAAATATTTTGTTCTATGTCCAAATGAATACCAGAGGAATTGAGAGATGATCATCTCTGGAAATTGAGTTTCAGCGTTGCATGACTCAGCCTGAGCATGACACTGAGAAATATGATCTGGTCAAAAGTGTGCACTTCTAATAAATACTGTTTAATTAAAACTTAATTCCAGGAAGGATGGTTAAGAATAATAAAGCTATAGCTGTACATCAGCAGACACTAGAGTCTTGAAGAGTCTGTATCTAATCCAGCATTTCTTGCATTTCACAGTGAAAGTTTAGTTTGGTTCATTAGAAAATTTATTTAAGACTCTTATAGGTTAAGATGGTGCTGAACAATATGCAGATTAACTCGTGAATCATGGTAATTTTTTTGTTTCCATTAAACATCTGTACAGGACATAGTAGTGTGTATAAAATATTAGTAGTACCTTAACATTAAAAGTAGTCTTTGCTGCAACTCTTAAATTCAAGTGAGTACTGTCTTTCATTTCAGTAAAATTGGGGTGGGTCAAACTTGATTAAGTTTGAAAATATCTTGCTGAGTTCTATCTTTTTCATGAAATGTCTGTAGACTGAAATGCCAAAGGTGGGACACGATTTGGGTTGTTCTCTGAAAACTGACTTCTGTTTCCTTCAGTGGCAGATACGAGGTTGTGACAAATTCAAATGTACTGTGTTGGAACTGACTTGTATCAGGAACTTAGAGTATTATTTCCATTAACTAACTGCCAAATTAATGCTGTTTTCCTAATTAAAATATGACTGATGTACAAGAGGGATGATAAATGGATGCCAAATGTAGTAGATAGATAACTTTTATTGCTAAATATCAAAATACATTCCATGACACTGTCTTAAAGGCACATGTGAAAATGTGTCTTTCAAATAGTGAGAATGATGCATGGTTCCCGTTCCAAAACAGCTGATCCTTTATATCAACAATATTAGCTGAATGAGTAGAAACCTAATCGCTTTACCAAGGTCATGTTTTATAAATACAGGCAGCAGAAGGTAACACTGTTATTTTTTTTTTAGCAATTTATGATTCTGTAGTTAAGGTTGTGTCATTATAAACTGTATTTTAAAGGAGCTGTAAATTAGCCAGTATAAGCTTTTCTTTGAAGGTTTATATACAAGATCTCAGCTAAGGAGCATCTTTTTTCCAAGCTGTTCTTTAAAAGTTGACTCTGATGTCATAGAAGAAAAAATATGAAATGCTATGACATACAAAACCCTTCTGAAATTCCTGTTCATTGGTTGTTTATGACATGCATCTTTTCTGAACACGTCTCTCGTGCATACATTAGCTGGGGTTCATCTGGAGTACACTTGGAGCGTTTTGAGATATATGTGAGGGTAGCAGAAATGTTAGCACGACTGTAGTAAATCAGGTTCCCATTCTTCCTCTCTTATAGAAAAACTAGAATCTGAACACAAATGCAGGTGAGAGCATAACCATTTTGACAGCACTATATCTTCCTCCCTAATTACAAAGCAGAATTTGCTGTGTTTAATGCTGTGTGGTACAGGTAGCCAGAGTGCTGTCGGGAATAAGCAGACTGGAGCCCAGAGGGAGAGGCTACCCAGGAAACAGAGCTCTGGAACTCACCGAACAGTTTTGCAGGTTCTGTCTTTGTGTCAGGGTTCATGTCCCTTGTAATGGGAAACTGGTTTATGGTATGAATTTATCAAATAAGGGCCCTAAAATCTAGAGAAGAAAGGAATTCATATTGTTAAATACAGTGACAGAAAAATCATTTCGTTATTGCCTACTTTTCCTTTCTGTAATTTGAACTAAGACATACGAGTTCATTTACATGTTTCCTAAATGTGCAGGTAACTTTCTGTAGCTTAGGCACCGTTTGTTGGAATTCAAGAGGAATCACCACAAAACAAAGCTCCTGTTAAGGAGAATGAGGACAGTTTTGCTCTAGACTGTGTACAGTCTTCGAACTTCTACATATTTAATCAAAAATGTTATTATAGTTGTTCCTTAGAAGTACTTTGATTGATATGTCCATCCAGAACTATGCTACAGTTCTTGATTACCTTATGTTGCCTGTGGTCTAAAATGACTTTTCTATAAGAATTTTTGTGCCTCCAAGTACAAACTTACCTGACATTAAACTCGTCTTTTTGCACGAAGAAATTATGTTTCCCAGCTTTTTACATAGGGAACAAAAGGGCTTGAATCCCAGTCAAATTTTCTGCAGTATTTCTAGTTAGTGATTAGATATTCTGATTATAAACTGGGCGTACTGGCTTGTGCAGTGTTGGTTTTGATTGGTTTTATTCAATCACCGAAAGTAAAGGTTTTAGAATGGAATTTTGCAGTAGTCCTTACAGCGTACTCCGGTAAGAATTGATTTTCCAGACATGCCACAGTGCAGGAAAATGACAATAAAGGTGCTATTAAAATGAATGCATTAATGAAGAAAGCAAAAAAAAAAAAAAAAAAAAAAAAAAAAAGGAATACCAATGTAGCATGTAGCTAATACCTCCGTCACAGAATGGCACACAGTTGGGCATTACTTTAGGTTTACGGGAGGTGCTTATCCACCTCACTACTGTGAAATGCGGAAGCTTAGAGAAGTCCGGCACGTTAGCAGGATTTTTCTGTTTCTTTTTTTGTTGTGGAAGAGAATTTCAAGTTTACTAAGGACAGTGTCACGAGGCCAAGGGCTGATTTGGTATTTTCAGCCAAAGAGACGTGCTTCAGAATCCTTTGGAGTATCCTGTGCAGATAAGGGACAGTATAGCTCTGTCAAGGAGATGTGTGAGTGAATAAGCTGAACAGACGAGGTCAACGGATGCATAACAGTACTTCCAAGGAGGTACGTAGCGACACCTGTCTGTGCCAGCACTTGTGCAGACGGTTGGATGTTGTCCCGATGCTCCCATCGCATTTCGTGTATTGGCAGTTCTCCGCATCTGTGCAGCAGGGTAGTACTAGATCAATTAGCCTGCATATTAACACTAAAAACCAAACAACAGATTTGTTGTAGTTAAAGCTGTTAAACTACAGCTTAGAACAGTATGGAGACACTTTTACACTTGGCGTAAGTAGGAGCAACTCGATTCATTGGCACAGCACTTTACGTTGGGTTGAGTTGAGCTTGCAATGTTAACAGTATGGTGAGAGGAGATCTTAGTACGAGTTGCGTTCTGAAGTGTGGAAGCTTCCTTTCGTAACTAATTCAGTGCGTTCTGGCATCTCCTCTGCAGTGTAGCCATAACATCGATCAAGGCTAGCCACATCAGCGTTTCAGTGACATCAATGCTTATGTATTAGAATGAGGGGTTAAAAATGATGAAGTTCTACGTAATGTCTTGGTAACAGAACTTAACTGTGAAGAAATATCACTGGTGTGATTATTAGTAAAATGTTATTTTCCACTCTGGATGCACATACTTGTCAGAGTAAGTAATGCAGGATATGTAATTAGAAAATGGAACTTTCCAGTATGCTAAGAAGCAGAGTATTTTGTACTGTTCTGGAATGTGAATGCTGGGTTATAAATGTCAAAGAAACAATCTAGTTCTGCATAAATGCTGCATATGTTAAAGATAAGAAACTGTGTTTTTAAAATCTCAAGTCAATGGGATAATGTAGTCGTCTTCAGTGGAAAGTTGCTTGTTTTACAAGTGTTTGAATATGTTGAAAAAACGTGTGTTGCCCAGAAGGCCGTCCCCTTACCATACTTCTGTTTGTTCTTTTCCTTTTCCATTGTATCTTGGTTTTTCAGAGCACTACTCTAGACTGTAAATTAACATCAGCAGCAGCTGGAGATAAAAACTATGACAAAAGCCCAACAAAAACAAGACAGCCTCGAAAAGTTGATCTGCGAGCTCGATACTGGGCATTTCTTTTTGACAACCTAAGACGGGCAGTTGATGAAATCTATGTGACATGTGAATCAGATCAGAGTGTAGTAGAATGTAAGGTAAGTCATCAGCTGTTCTCTGCCTCTTGTGACCTGGCTCTTACTTTATGCTTTACAAAAGTGCCAAATGAGGAATTAGAGTCTCAGAAACATGTTACTTTTTGATTTGTACTTACGGAAGTCTTGTAAATAGGAAAACCGATGGCATATGTTCTCAGATTTACAAAGATGCTTTCAGCCTAGGCAGTGACTGATTTTTGAAGTGTAAAAAATGTTTTTAGATCTCAGGTTTTTGATGAAATCAGGTTTTGTTTATTTAGTTCTGATTTTGTTAATTTTCTCACTGAACATTGATTTATTTTTTCCTCTGCAGTGTTCTCTGCTGTAGGTGGCACTGTTGTGATTCAGCACTTTTCACATTCATTTGCTTCCTATTAAGTGGCTTAATTATGCATTGCTCCCTTTTTGCAGTGATAGTTGCTTCTCTTCTAATTCTCTCTGTGGTGGTAGGAAAATGATTGGTGGTGAAGTGTAAACAGCGTCTAGTTGGGATGTCGCTGTAAGACATTTTTCCTAATTTCAGATAACCTGTGTTTGTAATGAAATGTAAAACAGATGCACAAGGTATGATGATTTTCTAGTAGCTCTGCAGAAACACCATTGTCATTTAATAAAAATCACTCCTCCTTTAGAAATGGAATTTATTGCAGGAATAAAGAGAAATCAGAGGAATACATTTTAAAAGAAATGTTAAAGGTATGCCTTCTGTTTTCATATTGAGCATGGCTGAAAACTGAACACATTCTGGAAATGATTATGTAATCACTGTAAAAAATTACATATATCAATTTAAGTAAACATTTTTTCTTATCATATGCATCTAGTTCTCTGCTGTAATCAGACACGGCCAAATTGACTTTGAGATTAGCGTACAAATACATTTCATTGAAAGCAGGTTTGAAAACTGAACAGTAGCTAGAGGCTTCCAAATGGCTGGTTGGTCTAACACAATTTAGCATTTTGTTACCGAATTGTCTTCCTGCTCAGGAAACTTCTCTGGAGAATTTTTTGGTTTAAGAAAATCAGTCAGCCTTGCATTGTAATTAGATTACCATTTTAAACTTTTGTGACTGAAAGAACAGAAGCGTATTTGTATCATTATCACATATTTGGGGGGTTAGATATCATTCAGCATTTTAATCGTACTACTTGATCTGTTCTCGGTTGGAGGTATTACATGGCCTAAGTGAAAAGTCTTCATTTTAGTAGACACATGACAATGATGTATGTATCTGTGTGTATCAGATTACTTGTTTGCAAAACGGGTGAAAAAAAAAAACCAAAAATGAGTAAACAGGGGAGTCCAACGTCACATGTTGTAAAACCTCCGTAACATTCGTGTTGCTTTTACCTCCTAAAAGATCTTCTCAGCACAAAAAATGCCTTACCTGGGTAGCTGGAATACGTGTTTGTGCTATGGCCTTTTCTTTGTGGGAATTTTTTTTTAAAGGCTACTGTTAAATGATGATGATTACTCTCTTGATAAATTACGAAGATTTCTGTTAATTTAGCTGTGCAGTATAGAACTATTGAGTCTTGAAAATTATTTTTACTAATGTTTCACATTTATCAATCCTATTGACTGTTTGTATTTATTTTGGAATGGTTGCTGTTGGCAGATACGCTCCGGTTTCTCCCAGAGGTGAAGTTGTCGCAGCGTTCTAGCCAATCCCTTACAGCACAATATCCTATCTGCTGTCTTTGGAAGTGAGTGCTTCACATAACCGTTAATAGGCATATGGATGTTATCAAAAATTTCCTGAAGGTCAACTTTTTAAGCAGTGTCCCCTCAAACTTATGGCTTGGTCAAATGGACATTAAACATTTTAGTTGTGTAAAGATTGTCTTAAAATAAGACACATGTAAAAATGGAATATGACAACTTCTAGCATTTAAAACCTTCAGATTAATCTGGTATAAAAATGCTGGTTTTTTATTTTATTTTGTACCTTTTGCTCTCTTGTGTTCTTACAAGTTGGTATAGTTTTATTGATTACGTTGTCACTGAAGACAATGTTTGCTCCCAAATCGGAAAGGGCTCTAGTGGCTGGTTGTGGTTGAAACTGCAGACGAAAGGGTTGTGGTAAGGGTACAAACAGTGGAAATGTGTGTAAGAGGATCGGTGGTTGTGTATATTTTCTTCTCAGCTTTGGGCACTGCTGAAGTTGGTATTTTGCTATTGATTTGGAATGGAGAACTCTGGAATCACATATATAGATAGGGCTTTGATGCTTCATATATAGAGATAACGAATGTGGTTGAATTATTTCTGAAACAAATAAAGGGTTCTCAACTTTAAACATCATGTTACTGTACATAAATCAGGTTGTGTGATAGAGATTAGATATATTCTAATAGGTTTGGCTATAATCTTCAACATTTCAATAGGCAAATTGTATATTCGAAGACGCCAGCTAGGTTTCTGTGTGTCTAATGGTTACATGAGTGTTTTACTACCTGGTATTTTCTAGGTTTGGGTGACAAGCTTAGGCAGAAAAGAATTAGTAATGCCTTCGAATCTCTTTCTGTATGCTAAAAGGAATTAAACCTGAAATTATTTCTGGGTGGAGGAAGGCAGCTCTGTAGTCAGTTTCGGACAATGGAATTTTGGTTCATGCAACAGAGAAATGCATCGTGAGCTGCTGCGGTCTTCAGGTGTCTCAGCAACTGAGTTTGTATACATATATATGCATATACACAGACATACATAAAATTTAAAAAAACCCCACACCACGTGCTTATATAAAGCTCTTATTGATAGAGTTTGAGCAACTGTATCCGGTAACTAAGGATACAGTAAGTCTACAAGAATCTCAAACTACTTTAAATGTAATTGTTGGGGTTTTTTTCAGTCCTAGAATGAATCAATGACTTCAGCTGTTTTTCCTTTCAACAAAGCTGACTTTTATTATCTAAAAATTTAGTTCTATATTCTTTCTAAGTTGCTGTTTAGTGTTACTTAATGCTTGCATAAGCTTTTCTCTTTCCACCTAGCATTGCTTATTGGTGTAGTTCTGTAAGGTTTCTCTCCTTGTTTCTAAAGCTTACAGATAAATTCATAAATCAGTCTACCTTAAGTATAGTTCAGTGAAAACCATTTAATTCTGCTAAAGATTCTTATTCCCTCTTATAAAATGGAAAATTCAGCAGTGATGTTTTGGTTCTCACAGGCAGCACAAGATACCCTAAAGAGGTGGGTAAAGCCTTTCCCTTAAAAGATTTGACATGTTGCATGATGTTGTTATGCAAAGAACCAGCTGAAATGACTTTAGTTAAGGCCTTCCAATCAGAGATAACTCTCTGTGAGAGAGTTTGAGTTGACTGAAGGCCTCCCAGAAGGAGAGAGGAACTTGCTTCATTAGCGTCTCTTGCCGAGAACTGCTTGGGAGGGCTACTTTTGGTTCCAGGTATGCTAATTCTAATGATTTCCATCTAGGCTTGCAGACTGAGACCCATGGTCATCCATGCTGGTTACTGGCTTTTAAGACAGCCAAGAAAATAAAACTATTTCTAAACATGTTGGAGATAGAAAACTCAAAGTTTTCCTAACTTGGGTGCAAATGAAATATACAATAACTTAGTCTAATGGTTAAGTTGATCCAAAGAGGATCTTGATCTTATTTTCACTGGTGAGAGCCAATGCAGCTCTGTCCATCTCACTTTTCTGCAGATAAGCTTCATTATGTTTTGTTTTTTTTCCCCCACGCTTTTAAATTTTACGAATGTGAAAAGAACTCTGTTCCAGGGAGGGAAAAAGTACAGATGATACCTAAGGCTTTTTGGGAGAGGTGGTTTGTTGTATGTGAATTTTACTACTTTACTTGTAGAGCTACAAACCCTAAGTAAGAAAGGTATCCCAAGAAGGATTATTTCCTCAACATAGGGTTTAGGTACTTTATTCTTGTTCCAGTGTCCTGGATTCCTCTGGGTCTCTTGAGTGAAAAAAAAATCTTGGCTTTTCAAAGGAATTAAAATAAAAAATCAACCCAGACTGCAAAATCTGTGGGTTTTAGTTAAGGTTTATTCAGCATCTTTTGCTTTTTACACCTGAATTTGTTTAATTGCTAATTATTTCCCCACTGGAGTCCTCTATTATCTGTATTTCTATCAATTTTGTAACCATTTTGAGCGTTAACTTAATACCTTGTCATACTGATGTCTTCATTCTTTGGACCTCTAGAACATTGCCAGTTAGAAGGAGATTTTCAGGATGAAATGAACTCTGTTCTGTATGATTGAATCTCTTTTCTTTTTATTCAGTAAAACTGGGGTGATTAAGAGTTTCCCTGAAAGCCGAAGCCAATGATTTACGTATTACAACATGTATAATTCTTTTTATGTGTCTCTCACAAGACAGTCTTTCAGATCAGTAGGGGTTTATGGAATATATATTCAAATGTTTGAGAAGATCTAATTCTGCAGTTGGACTACGTCAGCAGCTAGGCTGCTGCTTATCTCTCAGTGATAAAATATACACCTCTTCTGTTTTGGAAATTGTTAGCAAGCGTATGTTTACATCTCTTTCTAAGTAAACAGTCTGTGCCTGTGTTGTGCCAGTCAATGCCAAGTGAAATCTCGTGAGCATTCCTCCTGCCTCTTTTTGGGTATTTCCGTTGTCATTCTTCCGGACATGATTGAAGTCAGCAGTGAAAGACAGGAAAATGGGGTAATGACTGGACATTCAGTCTCACAGAGGGAAACGGATGGGATCTTTCAGAATGGTAATCTATTCTAAAAAGCCAGTTACTGAAAAGCTGGCTTCTCTCCTAGTTGGCAGTCTGGATAATCCTGTTCCTGCCTGTACTTCCTTTGCATCGTATATATATATATATTACATTTTTTGTGTTAATAAATTATGTGATTAATTCCCTGCACATGCCCCCTGACTGCTACATTCATTCTTATGGAGCAAATTGACTTTGGTAGTGTTTACGCTTCTCAGGTGCACATCCTTGACAAGGAGAGGATTACGACTGTCATATGTGAATCGGTGAGGAGCAGGCTGAGGCCAGGTACGGCGCATTTCACAATTGGATCTAGGAGGACACGTGTCCCCGCAGCTTTTACTGTCTGGGGTTAGCTGCTTGGTGGCTTTTGTTGGGCTAGTGTGAGACCATGTCAAAAGGCATACTAAAGCTTGGGAGAGCTTTAGTTACTGGAAAATTATTCTGCTTTTCTCCTCTCTGTATCTGTTTTAGAGTCTTGTCTTTTTACTGTTATCTGCTACGTACTGAAGTTGTTATAATGAGCGCCCTTTGCTAGAGGAGCATCTTCCTGTCATCCTGTCCCAAAGTTGTAAGGACTGCTTTGGCAATCTTTTTTGTTTAACATAACCCCCAGAACTGGCTTTAAGTGCTTGTAATTCAACTGTGTACAAAAAAGGCTACCAGGAATTTTTGGAAGGGATTTTTGTGTTAGATTACTGAAACACTCGGTTAACCTTTAAAAATGTAAGTTGAAAGAAAGAAAGAAGGAACTTAGGTTGCCTGCTAAAAGTGTACTCCAGTGCAAGAAAATGGAGTTTATTTTGGTAAATACATAATCTAAAATATTCGATGTAGATAATGAAACAATATAAAGTATACGTAGTTTGCAAAATAAAACACACATTTCTAGCCTTGAAAATAAGCTAAAGTACAGATGTGGTGACTGAGTTCATTTTGCTGACATGCATTCTACTATTTTGAGTTGTGACCTTAAAATCCTAGTCTTCCATGCTTTCTTGTTTTTTTTCCTTCCTTGTTTGGGGGAATAAATGGAAAAGATGATGTTTCAAAGCCATTATGTGATTTCCAAATTGACTTCTGTTTTTAAGGATTATAACGGGCCTGTCTAGGACCCAAATGAAGATTGTCCTAATCTAGGAATATAGGATTATTCTGATTTAGCTACTCTATGTATTAGAGTTCTCAGTTGCAACGTAATTAATTTGACCATCCAATAGAAGAGGCTAGAAGTACAACATTGAGATGAGTACACAGAAATCAGAGTAATGATTTGAGAGCTGGAGGAGAAGAAGGAAAAGCACAAAAAGAGCTTTTTGACATGTGGAACTGTTGATCGTAGTGACAGAGGGGAGAAAGAAACAGCTGTATTGTGAGTGATTTTAGTTTCATGTCACCGATTTTCCTTTAAGTTTTGTTTTTTAACAGTATTGCTTTCTTTTTTAGTTTGAACTGGCTCTTTAAAAATCGTATGGGAGGGATATGACCTTGAAAAATAATGGGATTTAAAATTGTTTTGACTCTAGTGCAGCCATAGTCTACCCCATAAAGGTTCCTTTTTGTCAGCACCTTCTCAAGTGGTACAAGTTTCCACTGCTTCAGCACCAGAGGGTATATCTGCTACACTCGGTACCGTAGGTGAGATGGAGAGCTGTATTGATGTCCGAGACCCCAGAGCCCTGCACGCCAGTATTGTGTGTCAGTAGGACAAAGGGATGGCGCCAACCGTCCTGCTGTATGCGCCAGTAACTAGAATTAATTACAAACCAATCGAATCCGTTGCAGCCAATTGGTAAACTAATTGGTAATTTTAGCTGTACATCTATATGTAGTTATCTGGATGCCTGTAACGGCGCTTTCAGAGCCACTTTTGTTCTGCTTCATCCTGCTTGACAAAATGGCCCTCATAGCTTTAGGGAGAAAGATGTGCATCAGTGAATATGGGGCCGCTCCAGCTGCTTGTCTTGTTTGTATTCCCTTGTTCGTAAAACATGACTCGGGTTACAGCTGCATGGTTCTGCTCTGATCAGTTCTGATAATGTGTAGCTAAACATTCCTTAAAATAGGTTAAGCCATTTACTGTAATTTTTTTCCTGTGCCAACTAACTTCAGAAATATACCTCATATTGAGATTGACTCTTTTTGGGGTTGAGGTTTTTTTTTTTTTTTTTTTTGGTGAGGAGTATCTCAGTAGCAGAGTTGAAAAGTAAATGATTCCGAATTAAATTTTGCCTTCTATGCTCTTATTGTTGCTAACAGCACAGCTTAGGACAGGCTAACCTAAATGGACATGAATTGAATTAGAAAGCTGAAACTCTATTAGCAAAACTGAAAAAAGAACTGGCTGAAATACTTGATTTGTTCATTTCTTGTAGCAGACTTGACTTATGAATTATTTTGGTGCTGTAAACCAACTGCCTTGTAAGGAAGATTTTTGTTAGCTTATTTGTGCAGTATTTCATAACAAAGAGCAACTTTTACATCAGCAGTGGCATTCTGTTTGATTTCCCTTATGTTTGATTTTCTGGTGACTTTTCCCGTCTAACACCCAGCGTATGCTCTGTCATATGTACTAGTTGAAGGGATACTTACGTGAAAACTGAAGCTGAATTTCAAACTTGCATTTGTGTTAAAAAAATGCATAATCATCCATACCATTTTATGTGAAGAAGTATTTTGCATGCATTAGAGTTCCTTTTTCTGTTAAAAGGGCAATTAAAAGGAAAGGTGAATGGGACATGAGGTTACAAAAACGTGCATTAGTTTACTGGCGTAAAGTGTTTTCAGTGTTAAAAGTTTTACTGTTAAAATTTGTAGTTATACTCTTAGTAACAAATGCATTTTTGTTTGTAATTGTTTCCAAAATATTTCTAATAATTACTTGCTTTGAGCAGAAAATTTCCTGTAATACCCATAGGAATGATTTTGAAATTGTAAAGAACTTGCAAACCAGGAGCACTTTGTCATTAATATTTTTCCTTATACCTTAAAATTATGTCTACATTTTAAACTCTGCATGTGAAGCTGATGTACGTTTTCATAGAATTCAAGCTTCATTTATGGATTTTTGTATTATTTTCAGCGTGTTGTCATCACAGAACACAGTATACATGTTTCTTGTCTTTCAAAGAGTAGTTATGTAGGCTTCTGTTTCTGATTGGCGTGGTACTGAACCATCATCTCCTTTGGAAATGCAGTAACGTGTTCCTTTGGGTGACAGTCACCTCTGCCGAGAAGGTGCTTATGCTTGTTGATTGTGGTGGTCTCTGTTTTTGGTCATGTTCCTTACATGGTTTTTGAGTTTATCTGTGGAATGGAAGTGATTTCCTAGCTTCCTGCATGGTAACAAATTGCTCCTTTCTCTACCAGTGACAGCAGACAAGTACAGTTTGCGCAGAGAACAAAGCTACGGGTTTAATCGTATGGTCTGTTCCTCTGCTTTGCTGTGAAAAATTGGCAGTGTTGCCTGACTTGGCAACTGCAGGATCCCAGCTTACCTTTTAATTTTTTGTTGTTTCTGTATGTCATCAGACCTTACGGTAGTTACTGCGCTTGCACGTTTGACCAAACTGGAAGTCAGTAGACGTGGTCAGTAGTTTCTGGAAGTTAAGGATATTTTTACCAGAAACAAGTCTTTGCGTTCCCTGCTGTTCAGCCACTGGCATTTATCTATGAATTTCTGTCTGATGAAGTCAAGTCAATTTTATATGTCCTTTCATAACAGTTAATTTTATTTTTTGGAGACTAACACATAAGTTTCAAGATTCTTAATCAAGATTTTGCAATATTTTGAATGAATAGCGTGCCCACATAATTTCTGACAGCATATGTTTAATCCTGCCCCGAAATTACGGGATGGGCTAGATTGCAATTTAGATCCCTCACAGTTGTGTTATTTATGATAATGTGTAAATCTTTGAAGCCGTAAAATATGTTCATGGATGCAGCTTTCAGTGATTAATTCGCATAAAAATGTGTAAATTCTTTGGCAACTCCATATAGGTCAAAAGTAATTTTTAAAATGGTAAAAAATTGTTTTGTAATGGTCAAGAAGTATAATCTGGGTATTGGAGTTGTAAGGTCCAGATCTGTAATTACTCCATAGACAACAATGTGCAATTAGTGACTGCTTTTCATTCGTTAAAGTGTGCTGATCAGGGAAGAGAATGTAAAATTTGCATCTTGCAGCTTGACTTGTTTATTTCTCAGTGAGTTTACATTAAACCTGATGATTTTATAAATCAAGTGTAAGGCTGCTGTCTTTCCAGTTTTTTGCCTCTCAAAATACCACGAGATTCGTTTTGATTAAAAACTGCTTTATTAGTACAACAGTGCTGATAATCTCACGTGACAATAGATTGCCTGTTATTAATTGGGATACATACAAGCAGACATAATTTCAAAGTGCTACACTCTTGAAAGTCCGTAGGATCAGGATACAGTTTGCTGAACTCTAGTGGTGTAAGAAGTATTTTTATTTTTATTTTTTTCCCCCTAATGCAGGGATGCCAGGATTCTCCAGAAGGAATTCCCTCTGTCTGACGCAGTGGCCTTTGTGTAACTTTGTGTATTTTTACTTCACAAACAGATTAATTGTGACATTTTTAGTCTCCCATGGGTCTGTTGGGTTTTACAGACAGCTTTGCTTATATGATGAAGTATGTCCAGCATATTTTAAAAGATAACAACTCTGACAAAGACATCCCGAGACAGTGATACTTACGTATGTTAGGAATTATTTTCTTGCCAAACTTTTCTATTTTGTCTTTAGACATTGGTGCTTGCAGAGATCTTAGAAAATGTACATGTTTTTTTGATAGGAGAAATGTTTTAATGTTTGTTCACATAAAAATGTAACTGGGCATTTTTATTTTCAGGATTTTTTTGGTTTTATTTTTTTATAAGCATGCTACAGATTAGTAAATTTTCTACTTTCCTTTCAGTTCCTTTATTGGGGCAAGGGGATTGTTTTTTGAATACAAAGGTTGATGTAATGGTTGCTTTTCAGGAAGTCCTGATGATGCTTGATAACTATGTAAGGGACTTCAAAGCACTGATTGACTGGATACAGCTACAGGAAAAGCTTGAAAAAGCTGATGCTCAAAGCAGGTAATTAGATTTCTATTTTTTTAATGCACATCCAAATACTCTGTCATAGTAAAATTCATTTTGTAACAGAGATTCAGCAAGTAGAACCAATTTGAATATCTGCTCTAGGGCATTGAGTAGGAAATTTTCCTTTTGGGCAGAATTGGTGTGAGAGGACAGAGGGGATTTTACTGTCCAGTAAAGAGTGTTACCAGTGAACAGCTCTGCTGGAAATGGTAAAGGGTTTGGAAGTCGAGTATCAGAAAGGTAAAGCTGATTACATCATTATAGTTTGTCCCTAGTGTTGAATTTGTGCTGTGGTGCCTAAGTTTTAGCTTTGAGAGTTAGATGAGAAGTAAGGTTTTGTCACTATAATTTGTGCCTGTAGAAGATGGGAGACCTGTAGTATGTGTGGAGTGATACGCTCGAGTTCTTCCATTTCCCTTTGTTAGGTAGTGAGTTCACTCGTCTGCCTAGGTAGAGACAAAAAGTAGACCGAACATGACAAAGTGGTTTTATTAGTTGATTGTAGGTTGTCAGTCCTGCCAGTACTACTGGAACCAGTTAAAAAAATAATGTATGTAAGTGCTTTTCTGACTGTCTTCATCAGCCCTGGGTTTTACTGGTTTGATTTTGGTTTTAATTGCCAGTTGTAATTTTTTATGTAACCAGATAGCTTCAGGACTAAGAGTTAGAAACAAAAAAGAAGATAGCATCAGCTGCAAGGAGATGCGTAATGAAAGTGCTACCCTCAAACTGTGTCTGTTTGGATGCGAACATTTTGTGTTAGGGACAGTTAACTTATACCAACCTGCTCAATTGTCTTTGCAAGTGCGCATTTATCAGTAACTGTTATTGCTGACAAAGTTTGGCGTCAGTAGTATAATAGGAGTGGCTGCTGATATATTTGGTTAGTTCTAAAGTGGGTTTTTTATGTCCTGAAGATACTCGATATTAACCAAAGCAGCATTTAAACTGTATTGAACGCTCTGTTACATAAAATAGGAAAACCTAGGGTACCTTAAACGGTTGTGGCCTTTTATGTGTGTTGTTATTGTCACTACAGCTAGAGGATATTTCCAGTCCTACTCCTGATCCTTTTAACCGGTTGATTTGGCATTTGGTCCCACACTGATATTTAAAATAAGCATTGCGGTCTTGCATTGCATTGGTTTTGGTATGACTCTGGCTAGTACGGTTTGGATTTGGTGTAGAAACAGTTGCTGAGATGTACGATTAAATTCGGCACTATTCATTACTACATAGCATTTGTCGGTGCTGTTTTTCCTTTAAGGCGATAGAGGAGTAGTTATTGTGAATTTTAATTTGAAACTTTTCTTTCCTGAATTTGCAGACCTACTTCATTAGCTTGGGAAGTAAAGAAAATGTCTCCGGGACGCCATGTGATTCCAAGTCCATCAACAGATAGAATTAATGTGACATCGAATGCGCGAAGAAGTTTAAATTTTGGGTATGAAACCAGATCCTAAGTTTCTTAGAGCTAAAACAAGGATTCATTTGAAGCAGAGTTCATGAATAAACTATTTTTTGTAGTAATCAATATATTGTTTTGCTGTTTATTAAGTCATATCTGCAATTATTTGCATTCATGAAAGAAAAGCACATGGTCTGTAAAAGAAAATCCTGTCAAGGACTCATTTTTTTGCTTACTTTGTTAGATATTTAATTACTGGTCATTCCAATGACCTGAAGATAAAATACAATTAGTGTATTTCATGCTGTTTAATACTCTGTTCCCACTACAAAATAAAGGTCAAAATGTCCGTAATTGGCATTTTAAAATCGTCAGAGTACGCAATGTGAATGGCCAGCTGAGTGTGCAAAAGTAAATACAGATCAAAAAAAGTGAATGTAAAGTGCAATTATTATGATTCTGATGAACAGCAAACAGTTTAAATAGTTTAATTATAGAGCATGTTATATGCTACAATAAAGCATCCTTTACTTGTTAAAAAGAAAATAGCTGTTTGAAAGCAGTTCAAAAAAATGTGTTCAACCAGGTTAGAGCCCCGCTGTCTGGTGCTGTTTCACTTCTGGAGAGCATGTCCAATTTAAATCTTTGTTGGTGTGGTTTTAGTTCATTCAGGTTTGTTGGGATCTAGAGTACATACTGTGCTGTTTCATAGGTGGTTACAAGGTCCTCAGCAGAGATATAATATTAGAATATTTGGTCAGTATGTCTGAGTATTGAGCTCTCTTACATTTTGAATATCAAATATTTCTGCAAAAATACTAGAAAGTGTGTTTGGTGGAAAAATTGCTCCAGCCATGCTAGCGTCTTTGTAGATTTATGTGTTGATACCTACCTGATAACACTTGAGAGGCGTCTGCTTAAATGTGTGATGATGGGGAGAAAATAGGCACAAGTAGTCAAATGAAAAAATTGAATCTGGTGGAAACTAATGCTCTTCTATTTTTATTGGAACACAAACAGCAGCTCAGCATAATGGTGTCTATCAGCTAAGCCTTTTTTTTTGTGGAATTACATGTTGCTATTGTTGCTGGAGCTGTTTTATTCACTGCTACAGGGAGATGATTAGCAACTGTGACAGCTAAAGCAGCTAAGAACAAGACGAGTTTTCTATCTTTCAGAGCGTTTTTTCTTCTTAGTCTGCTTGTGCTTCTCAAAGCAAGGCAACACCAGAGAAGTGCAGTATTTTGTGTGTGTTTGAGAAAATAAGGTAGGAAAATAAGGGTCTAGAGATACTTGGTACTACGGAAATCTTTTGGCAGAATACTGGGAATTACTGGGAAACGAATAGAGGGTGGAAGAGAAGGTGGTGTTGTACCACTGTAGAAATTCACAGTGAATGACTTGTACCTTTGGTCACCTTCGTCTCTGCCCAAAGGCAATGTAGACAAAGTAGGGAAGGTACAGAAACTGGAAACGGGAACAATTAGAAGGATCCAACAGTATTGATGCAAAAAGAAAAGAATTTGGAGAAGAGACCACAAGATGGGTATGATAAATAAAATCACTTATGGAGAAGATGAGTAGGAAAATTCTGTTCCTTATTTTTCATGAAAAGGAATTGGGAGCACTAATTGAAATGCTCAGACACCAAGCTTAAAATGACAGAAGTATTTTTCAAGACTCAGTATGTAGAATTTGTTATTATGCAATGCCTTGCATGCCAAAAGCATAACTTACTTCAGAAATTAATATCACAAAATTAAAGTCCATCTTTGGTTATTAGACACAAAGATGTGTTTAATAAATTACAGCAACTTTTCAGGGTAAATTGCTGCAACGTGGAGAGTATGCCAAAGGAAAAATCCTTCTGTACTGCACAGTTCTGACCGTCCCTTTGCTTGGCTGTGTGGAACTATTGGAGACAGGGTGTGGGGCTTGGCCTCTTTTCCTGGTTTCCTCACACGAAATGGTTTTCCATCCCTGTAGGATCAGTGGGGATAATTAAAACCAAACCAACCAACCAGCCAGGTTTTTATCATTTTTGGAATTATTCCTGATAGGTTTTTTGATGCCTGACCTGATAAAAATAGGAAATAATGACAAATTAACATCTCACTGGGCTTAAAATAAGTGAACAGTCTAGTTATATGGAGTTTTGAAACTTGCAAGATCTCCATTTCTTCACCCTTGGTTTGTTTTAACAGTGAGGCAGCTGGATTTTGTTGGACTGTTTTAATCAGGGTTGTAAAACTTGGAAGAGAAATTAGTTGCATGATTGCAGATAAAATGACTTTTGTTACAGAAGAGAATTGGATGCTTTTTGAATGTGTGCTTCTGGAATGAATGCTACCATTTTCCAATTAAAAATATTTTGTTTGCCTTCACTTAAAACTATGTAGCTTTTTTGCTCTAAACCTTGTGCAGGAAAGGAAACTCTTTACAAAAGGCAAAACAAAATACAATTTAAAACCCACTATAGTTGTTTCCATCCAGAAATTGAAAGTTTAGGCAGTCGTTTGGGTCTTTTGCTGAGTTAGTAGAATGCCCTTCCAGATTTACAGTTTATTTTTGCTAAACTGATAATAGAAAATAGATCTATTCTTTCATTTACTTAACCTTGGAACAGAGTACCTTATGGATCTGCGTGATCTACATTTATAATTAAACCTGCACTTTTTTGGATGCTTTGGTAGCCTCCTCATATTAGTAATGGTTGCAGCCCGTTCTGTACAGTTCATTGATGCAGTTGTGCAGGACCCACAAAGGTGCACTAGAAGAGCTGTTAGATTTGGTTGTAGATACTCACTGTATAGTTATTTCTATGATTTGAAAATTTAGTATTAGAGAATGTTGCTTGTGGGAATTGTTTGTCCATCACTACAGTACTGTGTGTTTTCTCAGCCACTAGAAGTTTTTAGTTTTGGAACTGGTTCTCAGTCTGAACCAGTGAACACCAAGATTAAGGAGAGAGTGTCCTGATAAAGCTTTCTAACGGACCGTTCTGTTATTTGATTAGACACTAAAAAGAGCTATGATTTTCATTTAGGAACCCTGCAGTGACAATTTCTGCAACACGCCTGGCTCCTTCTGGTGTAAGTTGGGCTGATAAGGTGAAAGCCAATCACGGAACTAAAGCTGCCAGTCCTGAGCTGGCAACTGCACAAACCTGTCTGCCGCCTCCAGTACAGAAGTCATCACGGAAAAATGGCAAGTCTCTTTAAGCAGCTTAAGTTATTTTCATTAACTCTGTGGTATAAAATTAGTTCAGAGTGTGATGACCTATTTCCAAACCAATATTAAGTATAATTTTGCTAAATAAAATGTTTAAAGTAAGTATTGAGACAAAAGATTAATTCAGCCTTACGTTATCATTGTAGTAGTTAAGTTTGGCACAAAGTTGTGTTTTCATGTGTAGGTAACAGTCAGCTGTATTCCCGCTAGCTAGAATTTGATTTGCTAAAATGCCAGTCCATAGCACCCCAAGAAACGAAAGGTCTTTGGTCACAAACTGCTAATCTAGCTGACTGCCATTTGGAATGGTTTAACAATATAAAGAGTAATACATATCGGGGAATCTGTAAAAGAGCTCAAGGTAATTTCATGTGCCCGGGGAGGTGGTGTTACCAGAGCTGTGCTGAAGTAACAATCGATGTTTTTTTTCTTCAAACACAAGAATGACCACATTCAGTTATGAATTGTTTCTCTGAAGATTTTCCTCGGAGAAAGCTTGACGCAGGGGTCTTTTGTTCTAGAACAGATTTCTTCAGTTGTGGACGTAAAATACTTTACCTTTAGGTTTCTAAAGTTAGTTTCTTTGCACACACTGGAACCCTGAAATTGTTTTCAGAGAGACTTTTTTTTTTTTTTTTCTCCATTTATTTTTTTCATGCATGGTCCCAGATAACTTTCTGCAAAATCAGCAGACAGGATGTAGAAATGGATATTCTAAAAAGAAATTAAAAAGAAATGTTCAGAATTTGTGGGTTTTTTTTAAAGAAAAATTACTGTAAGAGAATATTAATTTAACAAATTTTGTACATACAACGTAGTAGCAGTTGAAGTCGTGTATGGTGGTTTGGAGACTTGTATGTTATGGAACTGAAATGCCTTGTTTAAGTGTCTTTAACATTAGTTCAGTAGCACGCAGGTTTTTCTGCTTAAAGAACAATCAAAACCATACTCTCAAAATGTTTTTTTGAATGGGAATTGTTTTATGCTGTTTGCATGAGGGAATATCTTGCTGTATGTAGTTAGAATGAGTTGGTGAGAGAACAGTAGCAACTTGGCTGAGTTTTCAGCACTGTAACTGAAGGTGTAATTCCCCTTTCAATTTTTGCCAGTAGTTGAAGCTATTCATAACAAACCCTTTTCTGTTGATTATCGCTCATATTAAAGCGACAGACTCCAAGCTGTTGTTAAAACACCTTTATTAGAGATTTTTGTGCATATAGAGAATTTTATTAGGTACACAGGGAATAAAACTGATCTGTGCTTCCAGATGGATAATGCTTCTAAGAGGCTAAATGAAAAACAAAAGACCTTATCCTTATGGTAGGTTCAGTCATTGAAATGACTGAAGTGTCAGTGTTGTGCTGTATTTTATGGACTGTTACCTGCAGCTGATGAGCTCCGCAAAGAGCGAGACCACTTAGGTCTGTAGTACTGGCTTAGAAGCATTCAGTAATTTTCAAAATCAAATGTACTCTACAATTCAGACTCGAAACACTTTGTTTTAAGAAGTAACAGTCATTCCTTCTAGAGGCTTTGTTTATTCTTAAGAATCTCTTCTCTCTGACATTTGACATAAGAGAATTTCAATGATTTTCTCATGGCTGAATTGTAACGTTTTCAGCAAATCACATTCTCTTTAGGAGCACATCCTTTGTACAGAGACTGGGATCACTTTGGTAAAATCCAGTTAACCTCACTGATAGGCACACAGAAGAATCGGTGAAGTTTATGCACAGGGAGTCACAAAGGCTCTTGGCGTGCATTATTGAAGCAGATATGAGGCTTGTGTATCATCTACTCTGCCCAGCCGCCAGCTAATGCACTCAGAGCTGTTGGCGCATGCAGGCCTTCTGGGAGGGAGGGTTCCTCCTGCCACCCTGTGGTGCTCTCTGGCCCACCCGGCAGCCCAGCTGGGCCTTACAACCGTGAGATTTCCCGAAAACACTTGTCCTCCAGTGGTTTCCCACAGCGTTATCGGTAAGCCTGACAGTGGTTTTTGTGAAGTGGATGAGTGGTATGATACTGTATCCGTTTCACAGTTGACGGAGTTTCCAAATTTAACCAAGTCAAGTCCTGAGGGAGAAAAGCAGTATTTTTCCAGGTGGTACTTTAAATTATTTTTTTCTGGATGCATAATTACATTAGGTTAAATCATTTTACCTCGTTTCCCTCATTAAACTCACTGTTACTTCAATATTTTTAGAAATTTTAAAAAAACATTTGTGTCTTTCATGATTGACTGTTTTCTACAATACAAAACATAGTCTACAGCCTGGTTGTCTGACCAGGTTATGGCAAGAGAAGAGATTGGTTTGGTGACAGTAGTACACAGAGTCAAAAGCCCAGCAGGAAATTAATTCCCAGGTGCTGGTGGTGAGATGGGTGATGGAAGTTTAGAGTGTGTATTCAGACTGGCAGTGGGTGCTCACAATTAGAGTAATTGTTTATTGTTTGTATGTAACTTAGGGGAAAGGGCAGTTAAGAACACACAAACTCAGAAACACCACATTTTTTTCTGTTGCCACACTTAACAATTGTTAATGCAACTAGATTTCATTAACTTCCCTGTGTTAATGACTCATGTTCATAGTTGTGAATAGGTGTTTGTAATGTAGCTAAGATGTCAGACTTTGTGGGACATACAGTCCCCTGAAGTGACTGTCTTGGTTTGGGTTCAGACGTTCTGGCGCCTGATCTCATGGAACCCTGTGTAACTTCTGTCTGTTGAGAACAAGTTGCAGGAATGTCATCACAGACAGTAAAGGATAGTTTATTCCTGACTGCGTTGTCAAATTCTTAAGCACAATTTCTGTTGACAATTTTACATGCATTCTCTTTTTTAATCTTTTTTCCTTTCCATTCTCATATATTTAAGTCACCATTAAAACTAGTCTGACAATTAACATCTCTAAAGTCTTGCCTGTCAACTCCCCATCACTTGTTACGGTTTGTAAATTTACTGCTTCTTGCCCCGCTATGTTTTCTCTGGGTTTTTTAAAATGTTGTTTTATTGTTCTGGCTTTCATGTCTTCTCTAACTGGGTTTCAGCTCAGTTCATGTTTCTAGATTTGCTCCAGATTCTCAAGTTATCATGGCTTTCCAAAGTGCCTCTCAGATACAGTAATGCTACTTTAGGTTTGGAAAAAAAAAATTGTGACCAAAGTTGAGTAACAAGTGGGGAAGGTCAGACAGGCTTTGGTGGTGTATTACATGCAAGTAAATTTGAAGATGTTTGTCTTCAAATCCAAGACGTTTGTCTTGGCATCCTGGGGTGCATTAGAAGGGCTGTGGTCAGTAAGTCGAGGGAGGTCCTCCTCCCCCTCTATTCTGCATTGGTGAGACCGCATCTGGAATATTGCATCCAGTTCTGGGCCCCTCAGCTCAAGAAGGATAGGGAACTGCTAGAGAGAGTCCAGCGCAGAGCCACGAAGATGATCAAGGGAATGGAACATCTCCCTTATGAGGAAAGGCTGAGGGAGCTGGGTCTCTTTAGCTTGGAGAAGAGGAGGCTGAGGGGTGACCTCATCAATGTTTATAAATATGTTCAGGGTGAGTGTCGGGAAGATGGAGCCAGGCTCTTCTCGGCCTCACTAAGCGATAGGACAAGGGGCAACGGGTGCAAATTGGAGCATTGGAGGTTCCGGGTTAATGTAAGGAAAAACTTTTTCACCGTGAGGGTGACTGAGCACTGGAACAGGCTGCCCAGAGAGGCTGTGGAGTCTCCTTCTCTGGAGACATTCAAAACCCGACTGGACCTGTTCCTGAGTGATGTGCTCTAGGTGGCCCTGCCTTGGCGGGGGGGGGTGGACTAGATGATCTTTCGAGGTCCCTTCCAACCCTTGTGATTCTGTGATTCTGTCTCCTGAGGTAGAACACCTAAGAGTTTTGCACATACTTGCCTAGATTTATTTTATTGCTGTTGCCATTAAGGCTGCTTGGCCGGTTCTTCCAGATGGACTAACTTTGAAAGAGTAAGGCCCTGGTGGCTGTGAGGGCCTCAAGGTAACAGATGGCTTGTCGCTTCCGTGTAATACAAGAGCAAGCAGGGACAGGGAAGTTCAAATGAAACTAGAGAATGAGCAAGGTAGTCAAATGAATTATTCATTAGCAAAACTCAGAGAGTAATCAAACCCAGCATGCGATACTTGACATGTGGAGATGACTACTGGGCTGTATGAAAAGAATTCCACACTTGGAGGGGGAAAAAGTGAAGGAAGGGAGGAAGGGCGATGCCCTACAGAGTATTAACTTTTCGATGTGATCTAAACTGATTCCAAATATTTCAACAGTCTGATAAAAGCATGAGGAATAATTATGAATCTGACTGTGAACAAATTCAAATTAAAAATTGAAAACGTATGGCGTGTACTATAAGATTAATTCTTGTTGTAGTAAGTGTGATTAAGGTTTTGGTCTGCTCTGAATAATTCTGATTCATTCTATTATTTTAGAGTGCTAAGAAATATGCCATGAAACAGGGAATCAATTAGGCAAGGCAGGCAAGAATTTTTAATTTTTTTGGTAGAAGTAACTTCAGTAGATACTAGTAAAAGATAATAGGAGATATTGGTAGCATTATTATCAATAAATAAGATAAGTAAGATTAGTATGTCTTATCCTGATGTTAGTAAAGCTCTCTTTACTTAGTGGATGGTACCGAAGGACATCTCCTGATGTTTTCTAATGTAGAAAAGATGCCTTATGTAAGAGCTAACTTCAATTTTCAGAACAAGTAGAAGTGAAATCTTGCACCAATCTTGCTTCACAAATGAGAAGCAAAAGGCATCGCAATTCAGACGCCTGCTGCAGTAAAACTGGAGGCTTTTTGGTGGATTTCAGCAGTCTGCTGAACAATCTCTTCGTTGTCTGTATATTGCTCGCCAGGGAAATTTCTTGGCCAAATATTATCATAAGCTATACACAGCAAAATCTTAGTGGTCCTACCAGTTAGGGAAGGCAGCGGAGTAGGAGCAGCTGTGGTACACAAGGGGCCGAACCAGTCTTTGTTGTCCCATGTCATGTAGGGCCCTATTCTACACAGGCCGTGTGCCTACAGCTTTCTGCAGTCAATCTGGTTGTGATTCTTATGGCATTAAAACACTATTCCCTGGAGTATTGTTGGAGATAAGGTTGTCTCTGAGAGGGTAATAACATGTTTTGATCACTTGGTCCTGTAGATAATAGCATTTTTTCCATATAAAGATGAAGAAATGAAAATAAAGCCAGAGTTGCTCACAGGGCTCAAACGGAAAGTCTGTGGTAAAGCAAAAAATACAATCTGGATCTTTTTGACTGCTATTCCCCTCTCTAATCAGTGGTGTGAACTGAAGCATGTGCAAGTGCACGTAGGGAGAGCGAGCATAGGAAAGCTTTTTGCAGAGGTATGCTGTCTCTGGTTACCTTCAATAATCTGAAGAGATCAGCTGTAGTCATTCACACACAGTTTTGAAATTTTGTTTACTTTAAAATAGAGAATTTTCTAGAGTGAAACAGTTGCAACTATCAAATTGAATTACACTTTTGCATCTGCTGTATTTCCAGTATAGGTAAGGTTTGTGAACAATTGCATAGTTACATAAAACCAGCTATTGTATGACCTGCTCAGCTACAATAAATTTCAGTACAGTCCTGTTAACTTCGCAGGTAACTCATGATTTACATCAGCCATTGGTCCAGGCTGCTGTGTTTCAACCTGAGATGTTAAAAGAATCCAGTAGTTAAACGAGCACTTACTGTCTGTAAAATGCTAGATGCCAAGGTATATAGCAAAGTATGAAAATGCCATTAGGTCTGGTTTAGGCGAATTTCCAGTTTACAGATTACTGCTGATGTTGAACATAAGTTCAAGTCCACCTAAAGGTAGTTTAGTCCAGTAGACACAACGGGTTTATCTTTGACCTAAAATAATAATATACACCTGCATATAGGTGTAACTGGCAGTCCACAAAGACGGTTCGCTTCTTGTCACCTAACCATCGCGTGTTCCTACTGAAAGCCGGTGGTGTTTTTAGAGAGTGTAATGCTTTTATTGTAAATTTTTTAAACGACTTTATATTTTGCTTTTAAAAATCACATCTCTAGAAATGCAAGTTTTAAGCCAGTCTTTAAATTGGTAATGTGCAATTCATCGTAATATACAAATCATTTTGTTTTCTTACCACCCTTGGGTATTTCAAATTACATTTTTTGACAACCAAGTAGTTTTTTTTTTCCTGGTTCATATTTATGTTAAACATTAATGTTTGAGCTCTGATCTTTATGTCTGAGACACAGGACCATCTTTGTTAGTAAAAGCTTTAGAAATACCCAGAGAATTGATTTCGTTATACGAGTTCTATTCTAGATTTTTCCCCTCTGTAAAGCAGGCAGTTTAGTGTTGCTTTTTTGATTCTCTACTCCTCCAGGTAATAAATGATCTCCCACACCTTCTCTTCCTTTTATATGAATGATCCTGAAAACCATTTATGCCAAGAGTATATTGGAAAATACCGTGCACAGTTACTGAGTTTTTTTCAAAAAATTTTGTTCCACAAAGAGCTTGTCTTTCACACTTCTGTACCATCAGGTCTCAAAAGAATCACTTAGAGTCATTTCAAGATGTATGGGAAATTATGTGCAGGTATAAATTTCTGGCCACAAAAATGTTATATATGGAGAAGGGAGTTCACCTTAATAGCCTGGAAATCTGATCATACTTTAGACCTGATACTTTAGGCAGACAAATGTAACTTTGAAGGCTTTTTGGGTATGTACCTAGATTAGATATCAGAAATGTTGATTGGCAAGTTGTATTTAACAGCTATTTAGTCATCAAAGTAAATTGAAGAAAACTACTCTTCTGTTTTCTCTGTCAATTTGCAGCGCCACTGTAGTGATATTTTGCTATTTCCTGAAATCCAGGAAAAGACATTTTCCAGAAGCTGACACTAATTAGTATATTTTTATTATCAGGATAAAACAAATGGAAAAAGTAAAGAAAACGTTTCTGGAAGAATAGTAAACCACATTCTGGACGACACTTTCCACGCTCAGACATGCAATTATATGTGTCCTTGCAGAGATTTGCACTTTGACGAAACACCTCTAAGGTTACTGTTGCTACAAAGAACAAGAGCATGGTTGCTTTGTTGTGCTTTACCATCTTGTGAAATGGCAACATAGGCCTGGAAAGCTTTAGGTACACGTTGCCATTTTTCACTTGGTTTTGCATATGAGTAACTTAGCTTCTTGAAGTAACTGAACTGGTCCTGTGAATAGAGTCCGTTCAGTGTTTGTGAAAACTGATAGCGCTCCTTGAAGTAAAAAGCTGTGCTAAAGCATATTTCATTGATTTTTTGGGGGGGTATTGATTTTTAAAGAATGCTTTTATCACACAGCTTGTGTAATACTGTAGTAAAATAGTTTATAATTCTTCTACTTTTAAGTCTCCCTTTCTTAGAATGAGGTGTTTTTATTTTTTATGTAGATCGAAAGGATGCAGAGGGCTGGGAAACAGTTCAGCGTGGAAGGCCTGTTCGATCTCGATCCACAGCTTTGGCAACAAAAACTCCTGTAGCTGCAGAATCACTAAAGCCCAAAGGTGACAGTGACAAAGAAAATGTCATTTCACCGCCATCAGAGAATAAGTGTGGGAGTTTGCTTCCTGACAGCGGTGCATCCAAAAGCACAGAGCTTGTACAGAAAGATCCTTTACATCAGTCTGAAGGTCCTCTTATGGAAAGGACTCAGGTCAGTACAATTATGAACCATTTTCTAACCATAAATCTTGCAACTTCTTCTTTAGAGCATTTTGTAAAGGTAGTGTTGTCTAGAGCTTTTATTCACTGACCAGATTGGAGAAGGATTTAAAAAAAACGGCTATTTCAGTTACATTTATGGAAACGCATTAAGATGTTGACACAAATAGGCAGTTAAAAATTATAAGATAAACCATGTATTCTACAATGCTGTGGACAGGTTTCCCCCATTTTCCAAAAGCTCAGCATTAGGCATATTCCATACACAGAAGGTTTCTGACAGACAGACCCAAGTTTTGCAAGGCCATTAGCGTCGGAAATATGTGTGGAGTTATTTGCATCGCTTGCTGTCAGGTTGCCAGGTATTTTGTTAAAATCCTTTCGACTCTAGTGACTTTATAAATTAGTATGTTACATTTCGTTAATTTTGTAAATGTCTTCTATTAGTTCACAGCACGCGCCTCAGAAGACAATGGGAGCACTGGGATGCCACTGCAAGAGGATTCCTTACCAACAGTTTCTGAGATGCCTGCAGTTCTCACAAATACTGACTGTACTTCAGAAACGCTGCAGATGAATGAAACTTCCTCCCTGACTGCTGATAGTATAGACCGGCATCACGCAGAAAAAGCTAAAACTGAAACTGAAATGGATCCCTCAGATATTTCAAATGTGAGTTCTGCCAGATTGGTAAGAAATCTTACAAGATGTCTGCGTAAATAATAAATATGAGCCTTAAATATCTCGTTCTTTCTTGCACAGTATTTGCTCTTAGCCTGCTGTAGAAAAATCTGTAAGGTACTTGCTGTAGGAAAAAAATAATTTGTTGCACAGATACTTTTCATGGTAGGATTTAATTCCAGTAACATTTCTGAACTTAAACTACGAAGATACAAGTATGTTATTTGGAATAGAGAACTGTACTCTCATTAGTTATTTTACATACACTTTTGCCATAATTTTTCATTTCTTTCCACTATCAATCATTTTAAGTCAGACCCTCATTAAATTCTTACTCCAGTTTTGCTAATTATTCAAACAGAAACACATGGGATATCAGAATTCTGTTAGAAAGAAATGCTGACCTCTGCCTTTTGAGCCTAGCTGAACTGCTCTCTTGGGGCTTCCTACAAAACCAGCAATTTGGACAAATGCCATTCTTAAGGAATAAATGTGAAGTCCGTATTCTGTGTTTATGTGGCTTCCCCAAAAGAACATCCTTTCTTGTCTGTAGTATTCTGCAGGTTTCAAGGTGTCTCTGCTTTACTGGGATTGTTGGCGAATTGCAATAATGCTATGTAAAATCCAGGTTATACTTTCAGGTTATGTCTTGGGTTTTTTTCAGAAACTGGTTTAACATTCTTTTTTGCAGAAGTTTTCCTGTAAATACCTTTAACTTCTTTTACAAACTGGACTCCTGCTAGGTAATTTCCCAGTCAGGTATCTGTGTTTCTAGAGCTGATTTCTAGCATCTCATCCACTAACATTGTTTCAGATTCTCCATTATTAACAGTTCAGGATGCTGACGGTTTGGTGGAGTCTGTGTCTCTTGTGAGCATTTTACTACTCCTGATCAGATTGTTTTGAACACTGATGTGTGTTTTGTGGCACAGTGGTAGCCAGAGTGGAAATGAACCAGTTGATACCGGACAGTAGAGGAGAAGAGAGTCAGCGTATTCAGGCTCACATTCTTTCCTAACTATCGTGTCATTCATATTGAAAAATGAGTTCAGCCTGTGATTCCGTTGTATTAACTACAGTAAAGTTTCCAGATACAGTTCCTCTGCAGATCGATTTTCGTCTTTAAATAATACTTTGGAACATGATTCCTTTTCTGGAGATAACAGCAGCGCATGCCATTCATGTTTCAGAGTATGTTTCAGTTGCTTAGTCCCTAAGAATAGGTATTTAAAAGAGTAATTAGAGAAGAGCTGTCTTTGTTGCTTTTAATGACAGTGTTTGTGTAATATGTTTTGGAATGATGTGAATGATAATTAATTTCATAAGTGTTTCATGTAGCTATTAAATGAGTTTATAGTTGCTAACAGTTTTAGTGGCGTTTATATTTCTGTTACCTTCACAAAGTATAGCAGTAAAGGAACTAGAAGTAATTAGAAGTTGAACAAAATATCTTTTAATTTGTATTAACCATATGGAAACCACTTTTTTGGTGCCTGCTACTGATTTTGGATTTTCTGGGGGTTTTTTTGTTTGTTTTTTTTTTCCTGGTTTCATGTTTCCTACAGTCTATGGCAGAAGTCCTTGCTAAGAAAGAAGAGTTAGCAGATCGCCTGGAAAAGGCGAATGAAGAAGCCATTGCTAGTGCTATTGCAGAAGAGGAGCAATTAACTAGAGAGATTGAAGCAGAAGAAAACAATGACATTAATATCGAGACTGACAATGATAGCGATTTCTCTGTGAGTGTTCAATTTATTTTAAAGTACCCAACGTCAAGCTGTCTTTGATGTCAACGGAGTATGAATAGAATTTCTTAGTGTTCGCTTTTGCATTGATACAACCTGTTTAAGATGCAAATAAAGTAAATAGTGTCATGTAATAATTCTACCATACGGTCTAAGGTACATGTAGTCTTACTGAACTGAGCAGCACAGTGCTACAAAGTGGGACGTTTAGGTTAGAGATTATGAGAAATTTCTTCTCGGAAAAGGGTGGTCGGGCATTGGAACAGGTTGCCCAGGGAGGTGGTGGAGTCACCGTCCCTGCGGGTGTTTAAGGAAAGGTTAGACGTGGTACTGAAGGATAGAGTCCTCTGATGTTGTGGTCATTGTCCTGCTGCCTCTTTCTGGGTGTGGAACTGAGGGAGCTGGGACTTAGTTTCATTGCTCCACCACCTAGGAGCTACTCAAAGTGAAGCAGAAGTTGCCATTTCTGCTATCAGAAACTGCATCTATCTTTGAGGTGGCTAATTCAGTTTGGAAGCATTACTGAATATCGCTGTCTTGGCACTGTTTAATGTGTGTGTACGCCTGCGCATTAAGGTTTATGTTTTTACTGACTGGATCATATTAAATTTCAGGCTAGTATGGGCAATGGGAACATATCTTTCTGCGGTATGTCTATGGACTGGAATGATGTCCTGGCAGATTATGAAGGTAAATTTTCATATGTACTGTGCTTATGTTGAAATGAGAGCAAAATTTAGAAAAATGCCCATTTTACTCGGGGCTTGTTAAGGTTTTGAAAGATCCACGTAACATCTAAATATTGTGATGTTTTTGTTTTATTTGTTTTCCTTAGGACAGACAGACTTGCATATTTAAACTATCTCAGCATGGCTTTGTTCTTCAGCTCTCTTCCCCCATCTCTCTGTTAGACTTGTAAAGTTTATTATCTGATTTTGTCTTAGTTTTTGGATAAAAGCCTAATAAAATCATTAAGCATTGAAAATGCACAGGAATTAGAGTCTGTGTTTGCACCTTACTTCGGCTCAACAGAACCCATTTGAGAGAGAACTTGAAGAGGAACGAAGTCTCATTAATTGCGCTTCTCCCAGAAAAGTGTATTTAAATTATTGAAGTCTTTGTTTTCTTTATGTACAGCTCGTGAATCGTGGCGTCAGAGTAATTCTTGGGGAGACAGAGTGGAAGAAGAGCCTGCACGCCCACCTGGACATGGAATACACATGCATGAGAAACTGTCATCACCATCACGCAAAAGGTTTTAGAGTTGTTACCTGTGTGGATTAGCCAGTGAAAACAAGCAACCAAACTCGTGGCTGCATGAAACGTCATAAAGCTACTTTAAGTCTGTGGGTGGAAAGTGTTATAGCAATCCAGTATTATATTTTCACAATGAACTAGATTCCTGCTATGTTGTCCAGTAACTAAGGATTTGAAGGCTAGAAGGACAGTATTTACTTTTAGGGCCTTCCAGAGGCCTGTTCTTTTTCTCTTACTGAGGATGACATAGAAATGTTTGCAGTGCTGTCAGTTAATGTTGTCTCACTTACTCTTGCTCTGGTTTGTTTTTTATTTAAAGAACAATAGCAGAATCCAAAAAGAAACATGAAGAGAAACAAATGAAAGCTCAACAGCTGAGAGAAAAGTTACGTGAAGAAAAGACACTGAAGCTTCAAAAATTAATGGAAAGGGTAAACTTTCTTTAATACAAAGGAGTCAGGCTGCTGCTTTTCAGAAAAGCTCTCCCCCCCCCTCCCCCCGTTTAGAAATGTTAGAGATTAAAACTAGCAGTGAAGTGAAATTTTCCTCTGAGTTTGCATAGCTTTCACAGATGACTTGTGCATCACAGATATTAAAGAAAGCATGATTTCAAAGCCTGAACTTCTGTGAGAATGTTGCTGATGTACTATACTGACCCAGATCAGGAAAGGCATGATAAACGTAGAAATGTGTTGCATGTATCCAACATAAATGCTGAATCTTGCCAAGCTGAAGATTCAGGCCCTATTTTCAATTACTGTATTAGTAATGAATTTACTCATATGTAGGAGAAGGATGTACGGAAATGGAAAGAAGAATTATTAGATCAGAGACGCAGGATGATGGAGGAAAAATTACTCCATGCGGAATTTAAACGTGAAGTGCAGCTGCAAGCAATTGTGAAAAAAGCACAAGAGGAAGAAGCTAAGGTAAGTTATTTTGTTTTAAAGAGTAACTGTTCAATAGTTAGGCTTGTATGTGTTTTGTGTCTCAGAGTGCTCATGAGTAGGTTGTGAAGGATGGTGCAAGTTAGATATGAACACATGAACTGTGAAGCAGATAAATGCCAACATCTAAACGGGATAATTTTTCTCTAAAATGAATTTAAAATTAATTAGCTGTTCTGAGCCATTGTGATGGGTTGAACTGGGAGAAGAGATGAGTTGAAATAAAGAGGTGATAGTTGTCTTGTTGCTTTTGTTCCTCACAGAGAGTATGGCCGCATTTTTGGTGATAACTAGTGCTCCTGGAAGGAGTAGAAGATCTGATTATCAATTCTCTGCTTTCTGGCATGTAGAAGGGGAAGTGGAGAGAGCTCATTGCTCTTCTCCTGGGTTAAACATCCTGTCTAGATCCAACGTTCTGTCCCCTTCAACAAGGGTTCTGTTGTTGTGTTTTGCACCACTAATATTGTTAAGAAGTTGGAAAGAAAGAGAATCTTACAGTTAGCACATGCAGTTTTTTGAAAATAAGCATTTTTGTTTTAGTGCTCTTCTGACTGTAATTTGTAATTTCCTAAGATGAGCATTAGATTAATGTTTTTTGGTTTACCTTATACATGTCAAACATTGTGGTCATTTAAGCCTAGCCAGCAACTAAGCCCCACACAGCCTCTCACTCCTTCCATTCACAGTGGGATGGGGGAGAGAATTGGAAGTGTAAAAGTGAGAAAACTCGTGGGTTCAGCTGAAGACAGTGTAACAATTGAAAAAAAGAAATAAAAAAGAGAGAGAAATAAAACCCAGGAAAGATAAGTGATGCAAATGAAAACAAGTGCTGACCACCAACTGACCAATGCCCAGCCAGTCCCCGAGTAGCAGCCATCCCACCAGCCGTCTCCCAGTTTTGTTGCTGACGTCGTGTGGTATGGAATGTCCCTTTGGTCACTGGGGTTGGTGTCCCCTCCAACTCCTTGTGCACCCCCAGCTTGCTCGCGGGTGGAGTGGGGTGAGGAGCAGCAAAGGCCTGGGCTCTGTGTAAGCCATGCTCAGCAGGAACGATAACATCCCTGTGTTACCAACACTGTTTTCAGCACAAATCCAAAACACAGCCCTGTACTGGCTACTGTGGAGAATATTATCACAGCCAGAATCAACACAGCATAAAGGAAATATTTTAAAGACTGTTTTTTTTAACCTCAAATTAAAGATACATGCATCTCATTAAAACTAAAATGTTGCATTCTATAATGAGCTTGTATCCCAGCTGTGAATGATGAGCTGTTCATCCATATTATTTAAGATAAGCACAACAAAACTGATACAGCTTTTTTACTTGGTTGCTCTTTCTGTCCCTTGGATTAAAATGATTTCTAGATTACCTAATTCAATTTAACATACCTTCATTATTCTTTCACTACACGGGTGTGACTTCTATAATCATATTAACTAAATCACACTTGCCATAATTCCCCAGCTAAGCAGATGTTTCAAGTATTGTGTGTGTTTAAATGTGTAAAATCTGCTGCCTCTTGAGGTTCTTGTGTTCTGGAAATAAAGGTTAATTGGGCCAGAAGGCTTGAAAGAAATAGCTGATGAATAGTATCCCTGAAGACCATGGTAACTGTTGCTGCCCAGTTGGTTGTCTAAATTCCCAGTGCTTACTTGTTTACTGAACTGTGAAATCCGTTCTGTAAATGGATTCTAGTCAGTAAATAAAGCAACAACAATATCCTACTGCCCTTGAACGTGATCTGTTGTCGTCTGTTCATGTATATTCTCTTTACTCCTTTCTTTTGTGGATTCAGAGCATGATCTTTGAGTACAGCAAAAGAATTTCTATTTCAGTCATAGGTTCGAGTATGGTTTATAGCTGATAAATTCTTATGGTTATCCTCAAGAACTTTGGTTGTAAAATTCTGATGTTATTAAATCAAAGTTAAGTTAAATAAGAGTTTGATTTTTTTTTTCCATCCATATAAATTTTTAAAGCAAGTATTTGCATTAAAAAGCCTAAAGTTGACAAGAATTTTCTTCAGCAGCCTTGTTGCGAGGACGAAATAGTGATTACCTTCGTGAACCTAGGTAGTAGAAAGCATATTCTTTGATGTTTTTATACACATTGAAGTTCTTTTAAGTTAGCCTTTTCGTATTATTTTCCTTTTTTTATTCTAGTGTATTGCACTGTCCTGTGGTTGAAAAATATTATGTGTGTTTGTAGAATAGGCTGTACTCATAAGAAGTATTAAGACAATGAACATGGTAATTTTTTTTCTTATTCATAGTATGCATAGTTCCACTTTTTTTATTCAGTAGCTACCAATATATTTAAAGTTAGATCAAGAGACCTGTTGGATTCTACTGGCACTTACTTATTTTATTGGTTTATCCAGCTGGGTCTTAGAATTCCACATTATGTGAATGAGAGAATAGACTAATCAAGTTTTGTTCCTGAGAAAACTGAGGAAATTTTCCTGGTATTTACCCAAACTTTCTTGGTTTTCTGATACAATTTAATTTTTCTCTTTTATATTCCATGGGCTATCCTGTTTAAAAAAAAAAACAACACCCAAACTCCACCCCCGCAAAAAAACCAAACCCAAACCAACAAAAACAAAAAACCCAACAAAACCCCAAAGCCTTATTCTCAACTTGATAGTTTTCCAAGCCATCCTGGACAAATGTCCCACCAGTTTAATTATCAAATGGATAGTTAACAAATGGATGGAATTCCCTAAGAACTAAACTTACTTCAACTTCTCAGATCTTAACACTTTTTGCTTATTTGCAGGTAAATGAAATTGCATTCATAAACACCTTAGAAGCTCAGAACAAACGTCATGATGTGTTGAATAAATTAAAGGAATATGAACAACGATTAAATGAATTACAAGAAGAGCGCCAACGAAGACAAGAAGAAAAACAAGCACGTGATGAAGCCGTTCAGGTATAATGTATCCCTAGCTGTAGGGGGACAGTGTAATAGGTATTTGGTTTTCATTTTGGCTATGCAATCTTCATTGCTTTCATTCTCACTTCCTTTATTGAACTTTGGAAAGATGTACTCTAATATGGTTCTCCTTCATAATGTTTCAGGAGTAGGAGGGAGAAAGGTGAGTCTTAAAGCCTCTTTAGCAGAGGTGTTGCAGATGCTGGGTAGGTGATTCACGTCTGCCTTAAGCTTTCTTTGTAAAAAATATTTGTTACACCATTATAAGAAAATCCTTATGTTTTAGTAACACTTAAACCTTTGAGAGAAGAAACAGGAAAATATTCCTTATTGTATGGCTACTGTCATCATTACAGTACTTTCTACAGGATCAGTGAAAACCACAATGCAAATGTTTGTGTTCCTGGAATCTTGGTGTGGATTGGTTTCTTTTGGGTTCTTGTCGTGTGATTGTTGTTTGGGTTTTTTTGATGCAGTGTTCCAATACTAAATTTTCGCAGCCTCGTGCATGCGCCTTTTTGGCACTGTTGTCTGTTAGGATCTATAACGTGCTTAATTTTTACACTTGTTACTGATAGAAGTATAGCCATTCTGTCTGACAGGTTTACAATACCATGTATAGTTTCTTAATTAGCCAGAAAAAAGTAGGAATTGACTAGTGAGCGTATACAGTGATTGCGAAAAAATTGTCAAAATCTGTTTGTCTTGTAACATCAGTCAGATAGTTTCAGAATCATAATTTAAATATTCATATTCCATGGAAGCACGTGTTATTTTTATATCACCTCTATCCCGTGGGATGCTTAAAATGTCTTGAAATACTGACATTAATGAACTAGTTTTATAAACTTTTATAGTGGATATACTTGCAGGTTGAGCAGAATATATGGCCAAATAATGTGTAGTTCAGTTTGTACAGCTGTGCTTTCAATATGTGTTCAAGCTTCTGAATACACTCTAATTTGCATAGACTAGAAAAGCAGTTTTTACCCCATCATGAAAGTGAGATAAAATTCTATAAGTAGGTGTTAAAATACAGTTTCTGTTTATTCCTTTTGGTTTTTTCTTAAAAGAAAAGCTAGAATTTCCTTTTCTATATCTAGGAGCGCAAAAGAGCCCTAGAAGCAGAACGGCAAGCCCGAGTTGAGGAGCTGCTGATGAAGAGGAAAGAACAAGAAGCACGTATTGAACAGCAGAGGCAGGAGAAAGAGAAAGCACGAGAAGATGCAGCACGGGAGAGGGCCAGGTAACTTGGCAATAATTTCGTTGCTTCCCTGCCCTTCATCGTTACCTTTTCCAGCAAGCTGCAGCTTCTCTATAATAACGGTACCTTCTTAGCTCTTCAGGCTTAGTATTTTAAAAAGGAACATTAAGAAATATTCTTGATTACTGGTTTGAAGGAATAAATCAGGTGAGTAATCATGAATTCTGTAATAGATGTTTGTATTCCTTAGATGCCTGCACAATCTAACATGCAAGGCTGTATTTTATTGTATTGATCTTAGTTTTATTGCTAGCAAGACCTTTTAATAATTTGCCTTTTTCATAGTTTAACTTAGTTTTCAAAGGAAGCAAGATTGATATTCCCCTGCTCCACATTTTCCTCCACTCTCCAGTAGCTTTTGGACTTACTGGCATCAATTTGAGTTCACTTCTTAGTAGGCACCAGAGATTGCATTTGTGAAGCACAAAGCCGGGAAATCGGGCTTCATTAATTCTACTGCCTTCAAAGTACTCCATTTATGGTTTTGCCCATAATCAAAAGTTCATAAAGGGGGTTTTGATACAGGCTTTTACTGTTCTGTCTTTGGAGCCAAGGTGAAGTGCAGAGAGGATGAATGTTGGGTGGCGTTGTGGTGTGTGACAAAAGTTTGCTTTCAAGGCTGATTGCAGAAAACTGCTTTCTACTTCTTGTTTAATTTGCCAAGTTCTGTTTGTATTCCTCTCCTATTATTCCCTCTTTCCCTACAGTTCCACTGCCACAAGCATTCCATAAAACCTAAATAGACGTTACGTTTTTCCTATGACAAGAAAGGCTCACTAATGGTTCTTGAAACATTTTTATTGTCACAACTTGTTTTCTGCAAAGTTGTCATGAAGAATTGTTTTTTTTTTTTCTCCAAGTAAAATATGCAGAAATGTATCGATCACCTTCCTTCATCTTCCAAAATCCTGAGTAATTCTAGCCTGACATCCCAAAGCACTTCAACTTTCTTGATGAATTCTTTAATGAATTGCAGATAACATCTATGGCCTTGCCCAGGACTCCATGGACCTTCCCTCAATATGTTGAGCCAAAGTCACAATGTGAGTGAGGGACTTGGAAGGGATCCTTTGGTATCTTATTCACAGACATTTGAGGAAGATTAGGACTAACAGGAAGGATTTTGGTTATGCTTTTAGGAGGATAGACACTGCATGTGTAAGGCTTCTACATCTTTCTGAAATTTGAGGAAACCTTCACAGTAAGCAAAAGTCAGATAATTGTCCTATTGACATCTCGGCTTTCTGAGGTCTTCTATGTTTTGAACTTGTCTAAAGGCTCAAGGCATGTAATTCTTTGCTCTCTTTGTTTGATAGGTTTTAAATCTGCCACTTTCCTTTGTTGCACCCCACGTATTTCATTATGACATGCGAAGAACAGCAATTTCCATTTGCCTGCTGTTGGTACTGTTTCAGCAAATTTCCTCTATATTTGCTACTATAGCACTCAGTTTCAAATCTTTGTATTTGATATCGCCGTGCTGTGCTTGCATTTGTTTTTCTTTGCCAGATGTGGATTATACAAGGGAGATTTTTTCCTTGATAATTTTGGGAAAGAGTAGGAAAGAATGTTCTGTGTGCTGCCCTACAATCTGGCGATTCTGTTATGTCAGAGTGGCCTCAGAGTCATTGCATCTCCCTAATAACAGTTCTGAGGTTTCTCTCTGACATAGTAGAATCAGAGGAGGATTCGAAGTGTCCTGGTTTAGAAGTTAAGGGAGAGATGAACTTGACAGGAAGCTGGCTGCATTGTCCCTTCCATCTTGGACTTCGGCATGTTTTGGTGGAACCTCAGGGGTATCATTTGGTGTTTTGTTTTGTTGCTTTTTTTCCCCCCGCTGCTAGATTTTGACTCCTATCCTGAAGATTTAATACTTGCTGGAATGAGTAATTTTTGGAATATCTGCTTAAAGTTCCTTCAGTGTAAGCTTTACCATGTGCATCTGGTGGTGATTAAAGCATCTGTATGAAAGGAATAGTGTACTTAAAACTGACTTTAAAAGCCCCTCTGCCCTTACGGTACATTAACTTGATTCCAGTAAGGTTTTAGACGTAATTTCAGAGTATTTTATATTCCAGAGAGTTGAAATCCATAATATGGAAAATTTTGTTCTTGTCAATAGAAATCATAAAACTGTATAATGTAACCTAGTAATTTAAAGAGCACGCTTTTCACAAGGGCTTGTGCAGGAATAAAGTTGATGCTGTATAAATTGAAACTTCAGAATTTTGTTTCAAATACTATTAATCCAAAGTATGCAATGATAGTCATTTGTCATAGTTTGTAGGATTAAACAAGTATTTTAAAATGTATACTGAAAGAAGTAGCTAAAATAAGCTTTGGGTCATGTGTTAGTTGTGATTTGTTTCAGCTCATGGTGCGAGTCAGAAGTTTTTTAAAACAAAAACAAAGACCACAGTTCAATCTTTCTTTATATACCTCAGGGGAGATAGCACATAGACTACCTAATGCTTCTCATCCATCATGTCTTCCTCACCCCCTCCACACCCATGGTGATGGGAAGAGTTCGCTTATGCTTTCTGAAAGAACAATTGTGTGTGATGTTTATTGTTAGTCTTGCTTCCTTCCCTGTCATCTTTCCTATTTGCTTTTATATTTTCTGTGGGTTTTTTGTTTTAAAATGTTACTTTATCTGAGCCTTCTACTTTCACTGAAATTACTTTGTTTTTTCTATGAGTTTTCTATTTAAAAAAACAAATAGAAATCCACACAAAACAAAACTCACTGCAACTGGGGTGATACTCTTTATGTTATCCTTTCTAGTTTTGTTGCTCAAACTACTTTAATTTTAGAATGCCTTTTGAAAAGGTCGCTAATGTCTTTGACTTCTTCATTGCTTAGCTTTACTCAAAGGTTTTGTTACTTCTTTTGGCCCTTCACCAGCTGCCAGACTTGTAACAGTGTTTTTTTCCCATCCCAATTCTTTTTGTGCAAACAGCACGCGTAGCTTCCCTTTTAGGGTTTAACAGATCCTTTGGCTTATTGATCATGAGTAACTTGTTCTTGGGGAAACTGTTGTCTGCTGGTTTCTGCTTAGTAGTTGTAGTAATAGATCAAGTTATACCTCTTAGGTGGAAAAAACCCCAAATCTTAATCTCTTCAATAGTGTGATGCTTAGGGGATTCACAGGCTCTTACTGACATCCACGTGCCTGACAGCTCTGCTTTGGCACTTTGCTGCAGAGGGGAAGGAGAGTTGCCAAACGTGGAGAGGACAACTGAAGTTTGAGGCGATAGGGATAGGCAATAGTTTGAGGGATATAGGGCAGACAGGCTCAGTGAGCAGAAAGAAGGTCCCAACTGCAGTTATGCACAGGAGGTGGCAGTAAGATAAATCTTCTGCTGTCCTTCGGTATCCTGAACGTTTAGAACTGCAATATTCTAGACCATCAGTTTCTCACTCATGAGGTATAATTTGATGGTCAAAGTTTTAACTGTAAGTTTCTATATTCAAACTTCCACTGATCATCATTTTTCTGAAATGCACCACTCTTGTTACTGTATGATTTTTCTTTGATTTTCCATGGTATGCCTCCCCTTTGGTTCAATGACTACAGCCATTGGCTGTAGAATGCTAATGGTGGCAGGGTAGCACATTCATTGCTATGTGATAGCATCATGTTGACCATTGTTGCTCTGGTTTGGCCTGAGGTACAATCCAGGTTCTGCTACAAAGGTTCAAGCGTTTGCCTTTATCAAATCATCACAACTGAAGCATCTGTAAACTAAGTTGCTTTCTGTTGTCTGTCTTTTCTACTGAGCCATCTTCAGCTTCATTTTTTGCAGAGCTTGTTCTCCATTTCAATCATGAATTAGTCAGTATTACGCCTGCATTACATTGTTTTCCCTATATTTATTATGTTTTGGTTAGAGATCGAGAAGAGAGGTTGGCAGCTCTTACTGCAGCTCAACAAGAAGCCATGGAAGAACTGCAGAAGAAGATTCAACTGAAGGTATAAAAGGATACTTTAGTTGAAAAATACAGCAACAATGCAGAGTTCTTGCTAAATTATTTTATGTATGTATGTTTTCTTTAGTGAAGGTGTTACAGTACACTGTACAGTGTCCTGAACTTGAAACTTTACAAGAGATATTTATTTAGACTTTTGCATTAAGAAGAGGACCTTACTGTATACCATACCCTGTATGGTTTGGAAAGAACAAGACTGAGCTCTATTGAATTCGTTAATTTCAAAGCTTTGAACATGAGAACACATAAACCCGTACTGTCCAGGAGAGGTCAATGTAATTTTGAATTAAATCACGAGGAAGATCAATATGTAGAAATTCTCACCCTGTTTAGTGAAGACAGTTCACCAAGCAATCACACAAGGTGCTATTTAAAGGATATTGAAACTGATGCCGTCACATGTAGCATGCTATTCCTTTTGTTTCATGAAGGGCTCCAGTTATTTCATAAAATAAGCATAAGGATTGAGCCCCTTGTAGTTCACCTGTTCGCATGAATTGACTGTCCAGTGGAGAACCAAGACGTCAGCAGTTTTTAAGAGATCAACTATTTTTCAAGAGATGTAAAGACTTCTGAAATGATAAATGATATTTTTAGGGTTCTGTGGTGGAACTATGTATTAAAGTTTTAATTAATGATAAATTATGTAAATTTTTATCCTAGGATGGCTTATGTGTGCATGCAAATAATTTTTCATCTCGATGTTATTCTTTGCTCTGATCCCAGTCTGAAGCACCATAGCTGCATGTACTTGTACTGTAAATTGCAGTTCTGTTATTAAATACCTCAGCCTCTGATTTTAGGTGATAGTTAAGAGTTTCTTCCATTCTCATAAGGGTTAGGTATGTAAACCCACTGAAAGAATCCAGTGAACAGTGCCTGATACTGCAGATAAAGAACAAGTAATTTATTTTATTTTAATTTGTACATTATGATTTCATATCTGTCAGTGAAAACAGCATTATGGAAGTTCCATATCTGTTGAATTGAAAGTTGAACTTGTATTCTGTACCAGAGTGTTTTGTTAAGAACAAAACCAAAACTGAGATGTTAAATGTATCAAAAAGATTTATAAAAGGATTTGCAATAGATTATTAATAGATAATCACCTATAAAACAAAAATGGTGCTGATTGATTTTTAAATCGTACCATAATGTTAAAATGTCTGTGGTGTGTGTGACTTCTTTTAATGCCTTTTAGAAATAAAAAATAGTCTCAATTTAACGGAAGTTCGTCCTAGCTGTACAATACTTGGCGGTTCCCAATATTTCTTTGCACAATTGAATTCCGTTCGCTGTAACTCACTGTGATTTTTCTTTGTGGCTTGATTAATTTCCATTCAGCACGATGAAAGTATCAGAAGGCACATGGAACAGATTGAACAAAGAAAAGAGAAAGCAGCCGAATTAAGTAGTGGAAGACATGCAAATACTGATTACGCACCAAAACTTACACCATACGAACGAAAAAAGCAGTGCTCGCTATGTAACGTCATGGTAAGTTGGATCGAGCCTCGAAGCTACCCATGATGCTTCTCTCACAGATGAGAGTACTGCCCATCTGCCATGTCCCTGCTCCGCTCCTGTAAAGTGCACCTTATTTTTGATTCTTCTGTCTATAAGTCAGGTGGTTTTGGGAAAATTTGAAATAACGGTGGAGTTGTAGGTAAAATGGAAAGTGTGAGCAGTACTCAGTTGTTAACTGTCTCTTCTAAGGAAAGCAAGAATTAGGGAGCATCAAATGAAGGTAGTTAAAAGCTAGATATAAAGCAAAGTAAATAATGTGGTTCTTTACATAGCAGGTAGCTGAGCTGTGAACACCTTGTTAAAAGATCCTGTGGGTATTTGAATTTACTGCGAATTCAGGGCATGATTGGATAAACTTCATTAGACTGAAATTCACTGAAGGCTGCCAGATGTAGAGGAACCACGTCAAGATCAAGTTCTTGAGCTGAGTTTGTTTGGAAGCTTGAAAGTGTTGAAGGGAAGAATCATCGTTCGTTTCATCTCTTCCTTTTCCTTTTGTATAGTATTTTTTGGTCACTGTTGTAAGCCAAATGCTTTGCCAGGCAGACCTCCCATCGTGATGGAGTATGTCTTCGTGTGTCCACCATTCCATGTGTTCCAGGAATGGTGGAGAAGAGGAAGCCATACAGTCACTGAGTAGGAAGCAGGGAGATCTCTTCTTGGTAACTGGTTTAACTGATTTGCAAAGACTATACGTTATTGAATAAAGCCTTACCTCCTACTAAGCATTGTTTCCCTTTAATTGCTGAACGAAACAAGATTGCACAGGATCACTTCAGGCAGTGCTGGAACAGAAACTAAGGTTCAGCAGCCTGGCGTCTTGTGTATTCACTGGTCATGCATTTCAGAATGAAAGTCCAATGTATGAAGTTAAATTGAAGTTAAAATGAGATGAGAAGCCAAGATTTTTCTTAATTGCTTATTATAATGCTGGCTAGCAAATCATTATGCAATTTACTCTAAAGTCCTGCATAAAAGATCTTTATGTAAATTAGATTGAGGAACATAGTAGTACTGTGCTTGAAGTTCTAAACATACTCCTGACAAATTGGCACATACTATATTTAAAATAAAATACTGTTATTTATAGTTTACGGAATTATTGCAGAAAAAAATTGCTATTAAGTCATTGTCATTACAGATTTCATCAGAAGTGTACCTTTTTAGCCACATTAAAGGGAAAAAACACCAACAAGCCGTGAGAGAAAACAGTAGTATACAAGGACGAGAGCTTTCAGATGAGGAAGTGGTAAGTTTTGTGATATTTTTTATTTTATTTTTTTCTAGATTACTTCCAGTTGTAAGTGCCATCCAGGTGAGTAGCCTGAGAAGATCTTGAAAATTCTTATAAAGGTATTGAATAAGATTATTTGGGTTAGCATGGGAATAACAGTGCCTTTTTGAATATAGACTACTGATGAAAAGGAATGAAAGAAACAGCAGATTCAAACACTTCAGGCAATTACCATTTGAAATTGATGGCATCTTAAATGTGACTAATTGCTTTTCTGTTAATCCAAGGGTGTTTTTCATCTCACTAATTTATCTTTTCATCATAAATATCTGTTGTGTTGCAGGTATCTGCATTTTGCTTTACTTTTTTTTTTTTTTTAGTCCTTTTTTTAGGTTATCAGATGTGTTATGCATCAAGGTCAATAATGCTGAAAATTGTGGTGCTAAATTTACTTTAAAATGTAAGATTGGAAACACTTTGCAAGTCTTAGCATTGCTAGAAAGAACTATAATTACTTTTTCAGTAGCTTTTTTAGAAGAATTGGCACTTAAGGTTATCTTTAGGAAGCATTGAAGACACTTAATACTAAATGGAGAAACAATGCTGTTCTAAAGACAAGATTCCTGAAGAGCTGTCAGATTTAATTTCTTGTTGCGGCTGCCTGAATCAAACCCCAGTATTAAGTCAAGGCCTTTTCTATGAGACAAATTGTAACAGTTAGACTTTGAATTCTGTCTTCTACAAAATGCTTGTGAATGCCCGTGTATTGTACCTGTCAGACATCAGGAAGAAATACTGTACAAGCCCATTCTCCAGAGCTGATCCTGATTTAACTTCATTGTGTTAGGGAATCTGTTTCCAGCCAAGCTGATTTAAGTGATACTTCTCAGTACTTCTGATTTTTGCCTGTCTCCTCCTTTTCTTTGCAGTTCTTGTTACTATTTTTATTTGTTGAAGTCTTTGTTTACAGCTTCTTACATCCAATAGTAGCTTCTTTTCCCTTTTGGAAATCCGAAAAACAAAATTGGAGAGATAGAGTAGTCTGGAGGAATCAATTTTTGCCGAGTTGCAGTTTGCCTACCCCTTCCTAACTGTAACAAAAGTACATAAACTATCTTCTCAGGTTCTTTTCCCCCCTTTTACAGTGGTTAGCGGGAGTTGTGTGGGTTTGGATCTGGTTTTAGATGCCAGGTTTACCTGACTGGATGTATGGGAGAAGGCTCCAGACTCCTGGGTTCTCCTAGAAATACAAGCTGTGAGATTTCCCAGAATCTTTCATGTTGGTACATGCACCAGATTGTGGACAATCTGTAATACTGGCATTTTCTTGTATCTGTCTAGCCTTTGCTTGTACCTGTCTAGCTGCTCATAACTGAATTATGGTTCTTGCTGGGCAATTGTCTCAGACAAACATGGAGGAAAAGAGTGAACTAGATTTTCTTTTGACTGGGTGTCTTAGGCTATTCACAACATCTAATTTGCCAGTTTAACAATTCCAGCTTCCAGAAAAGGGGATCGCCTTATAACTAACAGCTGCGTTTCCACCCAGCTGGTGAAAAAGAAGGTCCACTAGAGGGCACAGATATCTTAATTTTTTGTGGTGTCCAACATCAGAAGCTTAAATCCGGTGCTCTTCAGCAAAACTGTACTTGGCTCTGGTGAGGCCGCACCTCGAGTACTGTGTCCAGTTTTGGGCCCCTCAATACAAGAAGGACGTTGAGCTGCTGGAGCGTGTCCAGAGAAGGGCAACAAAACCAGTGAAGGGACTTGAAAACAAATCTTATGAGGAGCGGCTGAGGGAACTGGGGCTGTTTAGTCTGGAGAAGAGGAGGCTGAGGGGAGACCTGATCGCTCTCTACGACTACCTGAAAGGAGGTTGTAGTGAGGAGGGTGTCGGTCTCCTCCCAGGTAACAAGTGATAGGATGAGAGGGAATGGCCTTAAGTTGTGTCAGGGCAGGTTTAGGTTGGATATTAGGAAAAACTTCACGGAAAGAGTAGTGAGGTGTTGGAACAGACTGCCCAGAGAGGTGGTTCAATCGCCGTCCCCACATTCAAAAACGTGTAGATGTGGCACACCAGGACATGATCTAGTAGGCATGGTTATGTTAGGTTGATGGTTGGACTTGGTGTTCCAACCTTAGGGATTGTATGATTCTATGAAGACATTTCAATGTGAACTTAAGGTTAAGGTTAAATGTGTGGGATTCCTTGAATATGTACTTGGTGCGGGAGCAAAAGGTGTAAACAGTTGTAGGTGAACGAACAGCTTGATTACAGTAGCAGGTTTAAACATCCTTAATCAAGATGGTGCCTAGTATTTGGCATATTGGCAACATATGGATACTTCCATTGTTAGACATTTAATACATTATTTATAGCTATAATTTAATCAGTCCAAGTATGCAATTCTGAACTATACTATTGTAATCTGAAATTTCCTTGGCCTGAGACCCTCTCTGTTTTGTTTTTGTGGGTTGGTTTTGGTTTGGCTTTTGTTTTTTTTTTCCCCGGAAGAGCAGTAATAAGATATATATGCTAGAGATATGGTCACTGCAAAGTAGGAAAGCAGATTTATTTATCGGAGCAATCTGCTTTGTGTACCTCTTTATTCAGCATGCGTAGTTAATGCCAAACTCTGCCTCCTCCACAATTAAAACATTCAGTAACTTCAGTTAAATTTTGAAATACTTGAGAAGAAAATTCCAAAGTATTATATGGAAGTAAAATCATAGTCCAGGGAATCATTCTAATATTCATAGTTACTTATTCATAACTGTTCTCAATTTTATAGTCAGTGAAGGTATCTGCAGTGCGAACACACTTGTACTACTTAAAGTTATTACTTGTCATCTGTGATGTCTTCAGATTATATACAACTTGTCTGTGACCCTTCTTCTTTGACATAAAAGATTTTATTTATATCACCTTTGACCTAATAAAATTTCACCTTTAACCTTGTGCACTTGACACCTCAGATAACTTACTCTTGATCTTTGACTCATTTTGTGTTACGCCTGTTAAGTATAATAGGTAGCTGCCAAGAAAGAAAGCTTTTTCCCCAATTGTAATCGGGGCATAGAATTTCTTTATATTACTATTACTTGAGAAATCGCAGGAGGACTTGAAATGTGCTTATTTTGACCATATTGGTATCACAGAAGGTGAGATTTAAGTATCTCCTTAAGACTTTGGAAACTGATTTACCAAAGTGATTGCATCATATGTCTTCATACAGTAGGGATTTTTCTTGGCGGATTTGACTGTGAGAAGTTGTTAAAAGCTGTACTGAATGATCATTGATACTCATTTCCCTGGGCCGGGTGGATGCTAGTAGTCGATCTTGCCAGACATAAAAAGAAACTATTGTATTCAAGATTTTTCCCTTTGCTATAGCACGTATAGGTTCTGTAATTTTACAAATGTTTTCTGAGGTAAAAAGAGACTTCTTGTTTTCCACTGTTCTGGAATCAAGCATATATTGTGCTTAATGCCAGCATATTTTGTGCAAGAGCTGACAGCTAGTATTAGATCATCGATAAGATTAATTCACTTGTAGATGCAATATATTTGGTGAAACTCGCAAAGAAAAGAGTTTTGTTATGCATGAAAATACTAAACATGAAAAAGCATGAAGTTATTTTTAAGATTATATGACAGTTTCAATTCAGCTTATTGGGTTTTCTTCATTTCGGTATTTATTAGTCTCCAGCTGAAAAGGATGTAGATCTCAATTTTGAAACAGTGGTTATCTTGTGAAAGCAAATTTAGGTTCTGTTCGCATCTTTTACTTCCCTTTTCACTTTCCTTTTGTCCAGTCTCTTATAAATACATGCATTTATATAGATGGCAGAACTCTTTCAGCAGGTAGGCTTCAGGCTAAATGTTGTCTTTCTTTCATTATATTTCTGAAACTTGCAGTACTGTTGCTGTGCCGCATCACTGTGCCATTATCTTCGGTGCAGTAACAATGTTTTGTCTACATTTTTTTCTCTCTGCTTAAATACCTCTCTTCTTCCACTAGACTTACAGCTTGCCTTCTTTTTACACTATTTTCTATGCTGTTGATTTCCTGTCCCCTCTATTAATATTCATATTACTTTCAGTGCAGGAAAAGATGTAAACAATGTAGACAATTTGGTTTCATTGACTACTCTGGAATTAATTATCATGTTTGCAGGTATGACTGATTGTGTTGCTGAAAAGGGCTTTTGCCACACAGGCCATCAGGTGAAAAGGTGCCTGCTGAAAGCCATAGGAGAATACTCGCTGTCTTCACTAGACTCAGCAGTCTTTGCCAGGACCTTGGAGACTTTTGTTCCCACCTGTAGCTCCTAGATTATTTATTCATTTTTATGTCCTCCTGCTTTCCCTCTTTTTTTTCTTTGTCATTCTTGTCTATCCTAGTTTGCTTTGAGAAACACACATGGCATCCATAATTCTTATAGCTTCCTCCTTGGAACTGTTGTCCAATCTCTTGCCTGCATCTCCTGTCACTGAAATACCGTGGTTTAAAGGCACTTTTTGAGTTGTGTAGTTGCATGAAGTCTATGAAAGTTTCTGATAAGTGAAAGGTAATTCTAAAAAACATACGGAATAAATAACTTCGCGGGGATTTGGTTAATTTTTGTAAGGTGCCTGCTAGAATTGTATGTATTCCAAAGCAGGATGGAGGAATGCTAATGAACCTTTGTTTGCATATGTGAAAAATGTGCTTTTTGTATCAGGGAAGAAAACCGACTCTGTTGTCATGATAGAAATGAAAAGAACAACTTATTAGAGGTGTATTTAGATCAAATGAAAATACAGTCCCTTGATGGAGCAGAGAGATTGCTGTCGCCTGAAGACTGGCAGCGTTAAAGTGCTGGTTGAGCCCACCCACATTCCTCTATAAAAAACCCCAGATCATCAGTGACTAAAGCTTACTCTGTAGCATGGGTTGTCAAGTTGGCCAGGGTTGCAGTGCAAGCCTTTTGTGGCATGGGTCTGTCTAGATTGTAGCTAGGTCTGATTTACAGCGTGCATAACTGCGCTGGCAGGTTCCCCTGGTACAGACACTGTTACACTGGCAGGGCTGCGCTTTGGCCAGGATGTGGTGAGAGCCTGCCTGCGACAGCGGAGTCATGCTGCTACGAGCTCTGTTCCAGCCACGCAAGGTTTATAGCTGGGACAACACACAAGCAAAGTTGATGTTGCTACGAGTTTGGATTTCTGAATGCTTTTTAGGGGGTGAGGGGTTGTTTTTCTTCAAGAAACCAAGCTGTGTTCTCAGAGTTGTGTGCTGCTTCCGTTTTTTCTTGCAGAGGAAATTACTGAGGGAAAGAAATGTGGGAATGTTTTTATGCCTGACCTTTTCCTCTTTTTCTTCTGTATTTGCAGGCAGCTTTCTTGTCTAGAGACATTGGTGATGCCTGGACTTTGCTAAATTTTTTTTTTATTCACTATATTTTCATTAAAATTAAATTATAGGTAATTATTGTTTTATTGCTTCAGCCTTAGCAGTATTGGGGAAAGTGCTTTTTGTTTTCCTTTCTGAATCAGAGTGTTTGCAAGTTCTTGTATTTAAACAAAAAATACTATCCTATGAACTCCTTTTGTAACCTAGCTAAAAGACATGGTTAAGCAGGACAGAAAATAATAACACTCAAGATGAACAGTTCGCTCATTTCATCTAATTTCATCTAATAGGGGAGCCTGGGGTATTTATCCCTGTCAGATGTGATCTTTTAAAAATTGTTAGACAAGGTTTAAAATTTGCTTTTTTTCTTCTTGAACATTCATGCGTATGTTACCTGCCTTGTAATTGTGTTGCTGAGAGTGTTTTTAGCCATCTTTACTCTAATTTTCACTCGTAAGTAATGAAAGTCCTTAGCATTCAGTTTCAAGCTCCTGTGCTGGATTTTTCAAGGCTCTAGACTTAGGCTTTCACACGGGTCTCATTTTTTTTTGACTGCAAACTCTGCGTACCTAAGGTCTGCAGCCTTGGTCTTACCTGGTGCGTATTTGCACTCCAGTCTCTTTCAAACATCTATTACCATTTGAGCCATCAGCTATGACCATTACAGTACAAGGAGATGATCTTCAGTCAGCTCTGGTGGTATATAATACTTAAGTAATTCCTCGGTAATACAGTGGTGCATACAGATTGGTCATATACTGAAAAATATTCATTTTTCTTTTATCACAGAGTTACAGAATACAGACTTCTGTAAATTTTTTTTTTCTTGGCATCTGATTTTTTTTTCCAACAGTAGTCCATTTTTCTCCTCTGTTCCTTGGTGGAAGCAATCTGTAAATCACTTGCAAACAAGAACTCCCCATCCCAGTAAAGCCTCAAGTTCTGGTTAAGTTTACTTTACTTGGATTTTTTTATTATTTTTTTTTCTGAGAAAGGAAGGATTTTTTTTGAGTGGTTGCATGTTGCTAGAGGGATGGAATTAGGCCAAGCATGTGTGCTCCATTTTTGTTTATGGATGTTTCGTATCTGTTGGATACCCGTGGTCCTTTCAGCACAGGAGCTCTGGACTTGTAATTCTGCTGTGCATACATTTGTCCTAGAAGAAGCTGTCATGAATGATCATGTAATTACAAAGTTTAATCCATGATGCACTTTGCAGGAGGTCTCTGGGTACCCTGTACATCAATTCTAGTTTTTTATACTTTACGCAGCAATAGCTTCTTACCTTTAACATATTATAAAGTGTTGTTTTTCTTGGCAAAAATGTACATGATTAATTGTTTATTGGCTGTGTCTTTAATTGTGATAGATCGTTGCCAACAGCTGCACCCTTCCTCCTTTTGGCTCGGATATCTTGAATATTCACAGCCAGTAAGAAAAACTACTGCTGGCAGGGCCAACTGCACTCTCATTTCCCCCTTTCTCTTGCTTGCCCTTGCAGCCAGAGGATAATGTCAGTGCCTTCCAGCTTTCTTCCCTAATCTGCAGAGTGATGCTTTCTATGTCCAGTATGCAGAATTCTCATTCTCCTGGAGGAAACAGCTTTACTTTGCCATCTGTTCCCACATTTTGGAGTGACAAGCGGGGAAAGCAATGATATCAAAACTCCCTTTTTATTTTTTTTATTAATTATATTTTTTTATTAAAACTTTTTAATGATATTAAAAAGAAATATCTGAACTTACTATTCTGAATATTATTTGCTATTTATCTTAGTGGCAGGCTGTCATATTGTTGAATTTATTGGACAAGCAAGGTGACTGAAAGTGCAGTTGGTAATAGCAGTAAAAAATATTTAGTTTGAACGTGCTAAAAAGCAGTATTAGTCCCTTGTTTAAAAAAATCTAATCTTAGTTAAATTCAAGAAGTGAAGGAAAAACTGCTTTTACAATGGAAGAATAATCTTCCATTGTGAACGAATAATAGAAGTTTTTTAATGCTCTGGACTCATCTTCTAAAGCACATCCTAGCCTAGAAATGTGAATAATCTTGATTTTGAGAAAATAGTATTTGAACATCCATTAGTTTATAACCTGTGGCTTCACATAGGAAGCACTTGTTGTAACTCTTATTAATGGTAATAGGTAAATACCTTCTTTATTTTGAAGCCTCTCCATATTTTGGTGTGGATCATCACTTGTGGTATTATAACAGTATTTGATCACAAACGTTTGATCTCTTAATCATCAGGCATTAATGACTGCTTGTGTTTCAAACTGACATTGGTTAAAATGTTGAAAGTTGAATTTTGCATTTGATGTAACTCAGAATCTGCTTCAGCATCTGTTTTCCATATTAAATTTTGTCCTAGGCTATGAGGTAAAAAATAAAATACTGAGGAGTTTTGTTGAAACATGTAATAAAATCATGAACAAATAGTCCTGTGGTAACATGATTTAGAATTGAACCTTAAAAACCTCTTCAAAATTTGGCAAATACATCCCATAAATGATTATATGCAAGTAAGAAACCGTTATTTCTGACGTTGGTAATAAATATCGAAAACATTTTTTAATTATTTTCTGCAGTTACAGGATATTGTTTATTTTGAAACAGGTAAAGATGTTAATCCAAAAGATATATGTAGGCTTCAGAATAGTTACCTATTGATTCGCCAGAATATATTCCTTATGTACTTTACATTTATACAAAAATACTCCAGTTTGCTTTTAATTTTTTTTAATTAAAATGGTAAATGAATGACAGCAGGTATGGTGTGATATAAGCTACTACAAGTATTTCTTTATAATGTTCCTCATGTTTATTATTTTAATGCTGATGTGACAGAGTAAGTAAAAACAAGCGTTTGGAAGTTCTCAAGATCAAATTTAAATAAATAGCTAGAGTCAGATATTTTTCAAGTTGCCTTGGTCTGCAGAATTGGGTTAGAGAACTTAAGAATGCCTTTTCCATCCAAATTTGGGGATTCAAGGTTGGAAAGAATACAAAAATAATAAGAATAACCAGTTTTACAGTATTCTGGTGCTTCTGCTTCAGTTCTGGCCAGAATCCAGAAATACGGAAAGGAATGAAAATGAAAAATAGCATGTGTGTATATATATATATATATATTTATAAACCTTTCAGATTCCAAGAAGGTAATTTTGGCTCTCTTTTTTGGGGGTGAAAGTCCAGTAGCCGTAAGGTTTTTCCCCTTGTATGAATTGGTTAGCTTAGACGTAATGGCAGCGTAGCTCATTGAGCGCTGTGTCACACGCCGTATAAAACGGGCTATACAGTGGAAAGGTCAGGCCTTTACACGCCTGTCGCTAGCCAGCAGGATTTCGCTCCAGTGCTGCTTTGTGGCAGCACAGGACCCTCCGGAGCTTACCAAAAGCGGTAGAAAATACTTAATATACTAGGTGATGATCCTGGCCACTCCTGCCAGCGACTGGCTGGCTTCGGACCGGAGGATTTTCAGGGCTTTCCTTCCCTGGCTGTTACCGCTACGTGTTAGGAGGGATGTCGTGCTTCGTGAGAGCCAGCAAGGAGCAACGTGTGCACAAGAGAACAGAAGATCTTAAGTTATGACTGCCCTACAGCAACAAATGCCAGGCGGTGATTTTCTTCTCAGCTTGAGCAAATACAGATGCTTCACTGCAATATTGTCCTACCTGTGCAATCTTGCCCCAGGCAGAATTCAGAAAAAGGCAAGCCTTGCTTAAAAAGAAAGGACAGGGAAATAAGTATTTGTGTTGTGCTCACTCCTGATTTTTAGAATGAGGAAATTTTGTTAGGAAGAATTCTGTTTGGCACGCTTGATATCACAATCTAATAATGTTACTATAAATATTTCCTGAGTAGTGAAATGAAAAGTGGCTTGTATGTAATAGAAAGAGCCAAAAGTGTGCTAGTCAAGGAGATTGGGTGGGGAAATAATTTTGCGGTTGTGTTCTGATCTGCTAAATATTTCCATATTCAGCTCTTCATCTGTCAAGGTCAGGTACATGGATGTTGTTGCTGTAATCAGGATGTTAAATGGGGAGAGCCAGTCAAGGGTATTGGTCTTGTGAATGGTATTGTATGAAGAGCGTGTCAATTAGGAAATTTATTCTCCAGCTGTTGTATTTCATATAGCTTGCCAAGGTTCAGAATCCGGTTTATGGTATGGTTTTCCCCATCCAAACTGAAGCGGGCTATACTCAATTGGATAGCGTTACAGCATTTTGTAGTATTTGCTATGCTTTTCATGGAAAAACTTTTCAATTGGGTATGTTCTGGAGTCTGAAAAAATTACTTTCTTTCCGAGAATATTGATAGTAATGCTGTAATCCTTGTAATATAAACATGCCATGTAACAAAAAAGGATGTAATTCAGTGTATTGGGAAAAAACTTGGTGAAGAGAAGTGCTTAGTCACCTAAAATTACCAGCTTCAGGATATGAAAGGAGCTGGGTAGTTTTCCTGTTTCAGGCAGTTCAATGGGAGTAGGGCAATAACCAGCAGGAACGTGACTTCACGGGTGACCTTATTGATTTTAGACTGCAATGGTTTTGGCAATTCAATTTCTCATGTAGTTTGTAGATGGGGCCCATCTGTTGCATTTGGAAAGTTTCAGGATTCTGAGAATGGAGGGAGAAGAGAGGAAGAGCAAAGATGTTTTCTGTAAATATTCAGATTTCTATCTTGCCTTCTGTGTGGTGTCTGCAATGCCATGTATGCATTTAAAGTTAGTTTTTATCACCTTGCTTGTCAATTATTGAAACTTTTACAGGAAATTTATTTCGGTGGTTTTAAAAATTACTTCAGTGATATATAAAAATTATTAGAGGTCTATGTAGTTACATCAAATAACAACATGTGTCTGTACAGAATGCCATTATATATCAAATTGTATATATTTACCAGGTTACTTTTATGTTTCATAAGTTTTTTCAGCTAGAGTCAGTCTCCCTCTGAGAAACCGATACAGTATAACTTGTGATTTTTACAAGTAACCCTTAGTTTTGGTGAGTGCCTGTAAATAACACTGGAGAGAAATAGCAGGAGTATTTCTACTCTAATGCATTGCTGAGCTGTCACCATAAGTATATATAGAGGAATATATACAGATGATCATGAAGAAATACATCAGCATTCAATTCTTATTTCCATATTTTGCAGCTGTACATCACAACACAGCACAGACTAGGTGTTTTGTGTGGTGCAGATTCTGCCGTCTTCATGAAAGCTGATACCTTATTTTGTGACATAGCTGATCCCAGCAGTGCAACTTATGGGATGGGCTATCCAGTATGAAAAATGATGGTGCAAGTCTGATACCGAAGGACCATCATAGCTGGTTCTAGTGTAATCCTGAGATAAAAAGTATTCCGTTGGGAAAGAATCAGCAAAATTACTGTATTATACACAAGTCCTTAAAACAAAGCTTGAGAGATACTGTGCAGCTAAAATTGACATTGCCAGTGTAGAAACTGAAAGTGCAGTGAACGTTTTTGGTAGGTGTGAATACAGATCTTGATAACAAAAGCTTTCATTATAAAAGAGCCTTTACTTAATAGTGTTTTGCATTTATAATGGCCTAAAGTCTCCAAAGGTCTGGTGGTTTACTAATATCTGAGGGTTTGGGGTCAGAATGTGCTCAGCGTAGCACGGAATCAGGCCAGTAATGCACCTTCACGTTATCATAAAAACAAGTTCAGCATGCCTCTGCAGCAAGGGTAAATTAGTCTCAGTAGTTCTTACTGCATTTAGCATTTACTTACATAAAAACAATAATTTAAAAAGAAGTAAAAGGTTTTCAGGAGGAAGTGACCTGATTACCCAGTTATTCTGCATTACCATGGCAATTACTTTTATGGTATGTTAACCTGTCCAACTAATAGTTGTGCAGATAAAATTACTCGTTAATTTAATTATTTAAAGCGTTGGACATACTCTACTTCAGTATGACTCAATGGATTTAAAAACCTTGATTTTTTTCAATTAACTGTTACAAGCTTAATAAAGCATGGGAATAAATATTTTTACACTGCTCTGAAGGATAATTGAGCAGCAGCAGCTGTCTTCAGATGTCAGTTGTCATTCCATACCAAGCTATTAGTTTTACTTGATTCACACCTGAATGGCTCAGGTCTGCCTGCTGTGCTAATCCTACGCTTTGATCTGTACCTTCAGAAAGTGACTGGTTTTGTGGCACGAGGTGTTATTACTCTAGTCTTAGTTTAATGAGCTGTATGTGTGAAGTCTCCTGTTAATCCAACCTGCCACACGTGGAAGCTGAGATCTCTGAGGAACACTTTTCACAAAGGTGTTTGAGTTCATGTGAGCAGAGTGGTTTGTAACTGTCCTCAGCCCTCACAGGCTCAGAAGTGAATGTGCTTGTTGAACCCTGTAGTTCTCTTCGAGTCATCTGTGGAGCCACAGATAAGATGTGGAAAAAGAGATGGGCGTCTGCTAAAGGGATACAAGGCTTTGTCTCGCTCATCATTTCTGCCTAGCAGAAGTCTGATAGAGTGCTTGCAGTGGCCATCGTGCAGCAGGAGGAGGAGAGTGGGCTGACTGCACCTGGGTGGAGATGTTCTGCCCCTTGGGCAGGAGGTGGTGTCCATTTCAAAGCGCAATGTGAACATCATTTGGCTCTGCTGTCACTTTGAAAGTTAGAGTAAGTAGGCTGAAGATCTGATCAACCAAAAAACCACTTTCACTGTCGAACAAGGACAAAAATACAGTAACTGTCTTCATTAGTTTTGTATATTACAAGTGCGTCGTCTTATAAGATGTGAGGTAAACTAATGGCAAATTACAGTGCTAGGGTGTACTAGTTCACTTTGGAAAGCTGGCATGTACATATCGAATCCCACTGAAATAATTTGTTTTTTAAATAACTGAGCATCCACAAAGTATCACAGGTTAAGTATCCTGAAGCTTAGTAGCAAAGCAGGAGTAGCATCATAGTCTGTTCTGAGGAAGTCCTTCCTTTTCTTAACATTGAAAACCCAAAGCCGTCAGTTTCCTGTGAAGTTTCAACCTTATGGTTTCTGTTTTTTAAGAGAAAGTTAAACGGAAAAGTGATCTTTAAGCGGGTGCTGAGGGATACATCTCTCTGAGGAGACCAGAATGAACTGGGGTTTCATAACCAGCATTGGGATGGTTGATGTTCTGTGCTACTACAGACTGGTTAAGAACTAACTCGTCAAAAATTGGGATGTTTTGCTAGTCTTGTATTACTGAATCATGCTTAGAGGGTACAGCCCCTTGCGGTGCCTTCAGAAAGCTTTCCTTTAAGCACTTCCTGCTAAAATCAAATGGATAATATTAAGGAGTGAGGGGAACGCTTACAAAAGCTTTTAGAATTACTGTTACCTATGGATACAGCAGCAATATCCATAGTTTGAACAACTTGTATAATAGGCACTAGGGGGCAAAATGTTGAGATGTAGTGGGAGTTACGCAGGTGAGGCAGTGTAGCAAAGTTGAAGTCAGCACTACTCTTAGAATTTGCTTAGATGATTATGCGTGATTTCTTATGTCTTATGTTAATTCAGCATTCATTTTGCATTCATGTGATTTAAGAGAGAAGTTTCAATTACTATTTTGACCAAATATATATTGCTAGGTTATATCATGCCGCAGTTCTGTACAAAAACTAAATGGTCTTTTTCCAGGAAATTTCACAGAGATTTATTTTGTTTTCAACAGGCATAACATTTTCCTGAATCAATGAAAGAAAATATAGGTTGTTTTCTGGAAAATACTGTCTATAAATTTTTTAACACTTCACTTCTTACTTTGAATTTGGAGGATACTTACCAAAAAGGAAGGAATAACCACATCTGGTAGTGGCACTAATAATTTTGAAGGATAAATTGTCCTTGAAGCAGTGTTGACCTATACTTCATAAAGTGCTTGGGATTCTGTAAGAGAGCAAATGTAAGATAAGCCTCAGTATATTGAAAATCGGGTAAATATATGCTAATAACTGGCGTGAAACTAGTTGTTTATTTTTGTATGATAAAAACTGCAAAGCAAAACTGGCTGTTGTATTCCAGTAGTACAGGCAGCTGTAATGCAGCATGGCGATGCGATGTCCACTTGTTGCATCGAGGTATTTATATGAGAGATTGCAGTAGCATGGATGTGTCTGTTAGTCCTCTGTTATCATAGAAGGACGTTGCAGTACCATGCAGATTATCAAGTTGCACATATTTTTCAACTGAAGTAGACTTCTCAAATTGTATTGATTGAATTTAAGTTTCTTGCACTGACAAAGATCTGAAGTATATCTATAGTTCAGAAGAGGTTAAAGTTGGTAACGCACGTTTAAATTGAAAAGGAAGTTTAGACGAGGCACTCGTGTAGAAATCCTTCTTGGTTGTTGAAGTCTAACTTGCTGTACAGAGTACTTTGAGTAAATTTCTAACTTGAGAGAACTCAGAAAAAGTAAGTAATCAACAGTTTAGCTGCTGTGGGTTTTGGGGAGGTTTCTTTGGTGTTTTTTTGTTGTTGTTTTTTTTTGGGTTTTTTTGTTTTGATTTATTTGGGGCGCTTGCATGTGTAGTTTCAGGATAGTCCACTGCTTGTTGGAATTCTTACAAGCACCTACGTGGCCATTCATGGATAGCATAGGTCAGTCAAAATTGAGAACAACTTCGGGGAATATCTTTGGTTATCCATCTCTGTGGTACATACTTACTTTAAATGTAGAGCTTGAATGTCATGGAGGTAGTCTACACTTTGACTGAAAGTCCCACTGAGGAAACAAGACATGTTTGGTAACATTTTTTAAAAAAACTTGAAACAAAGCATTTATTTAAAATCACATTGTGTAATCAAATTCCCTTTTCTTGCATACTGTTACACAAAAACTGTTGTGTTTCATAATGAATGCATTTTTTCTGTGGGCAACTGAGATTTTACTAATATTTTACTGAAGTGCAAATTTGTTGAACTAATATTTCCATCAATAAATGGTAAGTAGTGAATAGTTTCAATGTATTTTAATAGGAATTAAGACATGTTTAGATTTTCGTGAAGAATTAAACCAGAACTAGTTCATTTAATATAACAATTATGTTGGTAGGGCAGGGCATTGGTTTCATGCAGCTGTAAAAGGCACCTCGGAGAAGAGAGAGGATGTCAACTTGGAGTTTGTGCTTGTTAAGTCTCAGTTTCTTGAAAATGAGGGACAATGTTTATCCTCCTTTACTTCTCTCAATAATTATTCTCCCTTATTACAAAATACCCGTGATGTGTTCTCTCCAGTGTGAAAAAATATCTTTTCCAAAATTTATTTTAAAGTTTTTCTTCATTTTCTTATCCTTGTGTTAAATATTTAGCACTGTTGTTTCCAGGGAAGATAATCTGTAATCTCCCTCACAAACTGTGAGATTAAATATCATTTCAATATTTTCTGCAGGAGCACCTGTCATTAAAAAAGTACATTGTGGATATTGTGATTGAGAGTTCTGGTCCTGTGGAACCATTAAAGGACGGAGAGGAGAAACAAAAAACTAAAAAGAAAGCCAAAAAGCTAAAGGCACGGATGAACTCCAGGTGTAGTACAAACTTCTTTTTAATGTTTGTTGGTTTGTTGTTTTTTTTTCTTTAAGTTTTGTTCTAAACTTTCCCTTTTGTCCTTTAGTATAAGAGCAGTGGAAGGCTGAAAAAATAATGTAAAATTATTTGCTTTGGGAGTGTCTTGAAAATAACACTGATGAGCCTAATTTATGGCCACTTTCTCTGATTGAGAAAGAAAACTGAATATCGATCTGGAGCCCTTGATTTCACCTGTTAAGAGCTTTTCTCATAATTGGATGCCAGTGCCCTGCCAAAACTGTAGCCGCTTCTAGCATACAATAGCATGTTTAAATTTGTGTAAACCATGCCTATTTTTCTTTCTAGCTATTGATTTTTAAATGAAGTATCAAAGAAAATCAATAGTAATCAACAAATAGAAGTCAGCCTGCTGTAGTGTCAAATCCCATGACTAAATTTAATCATTTTTTCTTGCCTGTCACAACAAAAAGAAAGTTAAAAATATCTTTAAATGGAAAGTGAGTTGTCAGACCTGCAACTTGTTCTTAGTCTAAAAAGTGACAGCTGGAGATCAGTAGGATGCGCAGGACATCACTGGATTGTGAACTGGCAGTGTCAGTCTTTACAGCTGAATCCAGCTTAACTGGTTATACTTTACTGAATATTATAAAACATTTTTGCATTTATCTCTAAAACTACTTCTCAGAAGGTAAGAGTCATTGTTAGGTATTTTCTCTGCCTTGTTTTTCAGCAAGAAGGATTACAAATACGAGAAAAACACCTAGATGGATTTTTAGAGCTACAGTAAAAAGGAGTGTTTTATTAACTCATTAATAGTGTTAACAGTGTTACATTAGTCTTCCAAAACACAATATTTTTACAATGTATTACTGTTTCTGATTGTTTTCCTCTTTGGAGGAGCAAATCCACTATCTGAATACCACATTAGAAGACCTTGTTTGAAACTGGTTAACCATTTTCTTCCAGGTTTCTGATTGCTCTAGGTATGGAGTTACTCATATTACCTGGTGATTTAGTGCAGTTATCCAGTCCAATTTTAATTCTTTCTTAAGTGCTGCTTCTGTCAAATTCAAAGATTTGTCAGACCTAGGAATACAAGCTCAAATAATAGTTTGTTATTGGCACTAATAACTGAAAAACTTTTTCAGAACATTTTGAATTCTCATGTGTCACACTGCTGTGGATGAGTCAGTGTATTCGTCATCAAGAATTACAAGTAAAACAGTAATAAGGGGGCATCATTTTCCAAAGGTGATATACTGCTGAAAAATACTGTGAAAGTTTTGAAATCTAAGAGGACTCATATTGGCAAGACATGAAATTCATGTTCATTAAGCTCCTTTTTAGTTTTAAAGGGTGACTAAACTTTTTCATGGGATTACTGTCCTTGAGTCACAGAATCACAGAATATTAGAGGTTGGAAGGGACCTCAAAAGATCATCTAGTTAAAGATAGATGTGAGTTAAATTGAAGATTTCACCACGAGTTTTCTAATGTCAACACAAAAGACATAGTAAAAATATCCAGTGGCCATAGGAAACAAAGGTTGTTCCGTGGAATTTGAAACAAAAAATGGATGAGGAAAAATAAATAAATCCATTTGGGAAATTAGTTTTAGCCACAAAAGTCTTGCCAGTCTTCTACGGTTACTGTAATTGACACTTGAGTAATAGTAGTAGGCATAGTAATGGCAAATACTGCTTGGATGATCCTGCATGTAAACCTATTACTGGTAAGGTGAGGAGGTTGTCCATGTTCAGAAAATTAAAGGGGATTATCTTAAGTTTTGTGTCAAAAACAAAGCAATAACCTCAGAATTACAATATGAAATACTAAATTAAATAATTTATATAATGTCTACTGTATTTCTACCTAACAATCTGGACAGTACTACCGTCAGATGGCTGGGAGTTTACTGCTCAAAATAGACTCAAAACTTAGGTGGAATATGTAGTTGAAGTACTTAGTTTTGAGGATGGTTTGAAGGCAAAGAGCGTTTGATGTTGGTAATTTAAGTAGTTGCACAGGCATTAGCAGATTATCTACAAACCATATTTTAGTACATATTTGCAACTATTCCTCTTCTCTAGAAAAAGAAACAGCTATAACAAGACTCCTTATACCTTAAGACTTGAAATTGTACATTCATTTCAGATTCTAGGAAGCTGTGATATTTTAAACTTGAAAAAAAATAAGCAACTGCATTCAGATTGGGTCCTGTTGCTCTCCTGAGTTTCTGGCTCTTAAATCACTATTACAATATCAAAGCAACGAAGGGCAAAGGTGAATGAGGGGACAAATTGTGATCAGTGGGTTATTAGATACATTGAGAAGTTTTGTTAGTCTTATTAATTATATTTATAACCTAAGCCATTAAACTGGTGCTATAGTAACAACTGATATATAGCTAAGTAAATTATCTCAGAATAACATGTATGTGCTGCTAGCAGAAGAATACTTAGGTACCCACAGGGTGAAAGGAGATTTGATGAAAGCTAACCTCAAGCAACAGAGGTGGAGTTACCAGCTAGGGAGTATATAGAGCGGAGATGTGCTTTGCAGTGGATTTATAGCACTCCAGTCATGTTCATCTAGTAACAGATATTCTAGGTGATTATTCAGGTTTGACTGACTTGTCTGTACAAAACTCAAAGCTGAAACGTGTTGTTTCTGGCTAAGAGGCAGGAAAGAAGGCAAAAGGTTAATAAAGGAATCTCACTTTCATGTTTAATACTAAATTCAGTTGTGATTAATAGCTTTATTAATGATCCACAAATCAGAGCTAGAGGTGATGTTAACAATATTTGGATGTAGCATAAGTTGTATAGGTTAAGCAAGCCAAGGAAAAATTTGAGTAGCTTTGGAGAACTTGGTCCACTTGGGTGAACAGAAAATACAAAGAAACATGTAGTGTACGTGTCTGAGATAAAGAACAGGAATTACATCTTTACTAAAAACTTTTTTTTGCAGTGCAGCGATGAAACACATTTCCCAGTGGAAGCCATTGTCAAAATCTTAGATTTGAAAAAAACAAGAATTGCGTGTTTGTAAAGTTGGCAAGAATGCCAACTGACAGCAGTTAATATTTGGAATACCTTGGAAATAAATAGGAAACACTGTTTGTATGGGCAAAAGCTATCCCCAGGCAAATCCTTTTTCTACTTCTGTCCTTGGGAGCTTTTGGGACTTTCCTCTGGGTTGTGGCTGCTCTTGATAGAGACAGCTCACACACCTGACCACGGACTGAGTCCAGCATGCCAGTTCAGTGTCTTTCAGGTTTGTGTACAGTTTTTTCTGAAGATTTTTCCAAGCCATGAATGATGTTCCAACCTCAAGAGCCTTGGAACAGCAGATTTCCCCGAAGTCCCTAGTCTGTGTTGCATCTGTGAAGTCTTCATTTCAGAATAAAAATGGAAAGAGCAGTTTTAACAGATCAAATGTTTTCAACAGCTAAATGCTTTTACTGCCTGCTGGATGTTTCTTCATCACAGGACTCTGTCTCTGAGAACTGAGTATTTCTGCATCGCTGTAGAATCTGGATTAGTTTTACATTGTGTGTGGTTATAAAAGGTTACAGGATTCCCACCCTGAATCCTGTTTTGGTGGAGGAGCTGGTGATGGTTTTCACCTGTTGGCACAGGCTGGCTGGAGTCAAAACAAGCAGTGGAAAAAAAGTTTTGTCTGCCTCTTCCTATTTTTGGCATATGGCCAGTATAAATAATACTTTTAAGGGGCTAAAGAGGTTTGTGTTTCTATTTCCAGCAGTAAAACAGTCATTTGAGAGGTATTTACTTCTATGCTGTATGTCTAACAAGGTTGATTATGTTACAATATAGTCATTAGTTACATAAAAAATACTCCTGTACCTGTAAATGTAACAAATTATTTATGTTACCTATAATCTCTGTGATGTATTGATCTTCTGATCTGCACTGCATGTCTAATTTACTAATACTTTCATCAGATGAATGTGGTAATTTTATAATAAGCAGTAGGTTACTGCAGTTGTTGTATATGTCACTTGTACTATTTTCTACCATTTGGGAAGTCAACTTAAATACACCATTTGTGTATTGATGTTATTTTAAAGTAGCAATATTAATCATAAATTGTTAATGACCGGCAGTTAAGCAGAATTGACAGAAATGCCATGTGTTACTATGAAATAGAAAAGCCCCAAAGGTTGGAATTATCTCGGTATGACATACTGTACACTTTAGACAGCAGTCAATAATAATGAATATTTTCTCCTCCAGGGCAAAAGAATATGAGAGTTTGATGGAAGCAAAAACCGCTGTCTCAGATTCCCCATTTAAAGCCAAGTAAGCATTTAACTTTATATATTTTAGACATACACTTTCTTTTCGCCCTGTCTGTAGCAGAAATGCTTCTGAGATTTCCAGCAGAGCAGGCATGGTAAGGTTCCCACTCAATACGGGGCATATTGCCATCTTGAGTTACAGATCAGCTTCTAATACAAAAGGTCAGATGGTATAAATATAGTTTTTTTCCGAAGGCGCTGTATATCTTGAACCATGTAAGACGCAATAGTCAAGAGAACACATGCTCATCCTTTTCTTAGCTGGGAGCAAGAAGGTTCCAGCTTTGTACTTGGAGATGGATGGTGAAAATTCAGCACTGGAATTCTGGGACTGAAAATCTTATGTTTGAGCTGCATTTGGTCAGAAACAAAGGTTCATATGCTGAAAGCACAAATATTTTAATGCACAGATGTCTTAATCTGGCTTTTCAAAGAATAGTCCTTTTTATTGTCTAGAATTTATCAGTGATAAATTCCTTCTCCTTAGTTTGAAACTGAAAATTGCTCAGCTTTTGCTTTCTGATTCCATTGAAACTAATTGGCAGATGGTGCAGAGTATTTGAATTTCCAAAAAGGTTTTGATAAGGTCTGTCACCAAAGATTCTAAAAAAGCTGTATAGCTGTAGCCTAAGTGGAAGTCAGTTAAAAATTTGGAAGGAAGTGGAGTATATGCTCAGTCCCTGCAGAATAAGATTACTGGTAGCATTCAACAGTCTTGTGATGTTCAACATGTTCACAGGTGATTGGGGAAAAAAGAGCAAGCAGTGAGGTCACGCAGTTTGCTGCTGCTGCGAAGGTGTTCAGGGTAGTAAGGACAAGAGCTGATGCTGAATGATAATTTTGAAGAAAGCGAGTGACTCAGCAGTAAAATGACAGGTGAAATGCAATGTGTATTAAGTGGCACGCAATGGAGGGAGAAGGCAGAACTCAATTATATCTTCACATACAAATTGGAGGCTTTGAACTTCAGAAGTGATAGGTAATTCCAAGAAATTACCATCTTAGTACCCTTAGCAGTTAAGGGAAATCCTTTGTTAAAATTACTTAAAAAGGAGCAAAAATAGAACAAAGAATGTCATTATGTACAAATGCCTGAGTCATGTACAGCTAAGTGCAGTTGTGGTCCTTCATCTCAGAAAGGATCTCCTAGAATTGTTAAAGATTCTGAGAGGGTAGGAAAGGAAATCGGTAATAGTTTCTGGTATAACTTCTGTATTATGGACTTAGTTAAATGAGTTCTTCCCATTCTGGAGGGGGAATTCTGGAAACTTCCCATAACGGAAGGAAGTTTTAATGGGGATGTGTTATAGAGATCTACAAGGTCATAAATAGCACAGAAAAGATGGGTGTTGATTGGTTGCTGTCCTTCCCGGTACGAGGATGGGGGAGCACAGAATGAAGATGGAGCCAGGTTCAAAAGAGATGAAAGACAGTGGTTCTTCATGCAGTGTGCTATTAGATGTATGGAGCTCATGGAGAAAAATCATGGGGATGCTAGAAGTTTATCTGCATTACTGCAAATCTAGGAAGCCACGTCCAACCCAAGAGTTTACTAATGTGAAAATGATGACAAGAAATGCGTTAGTGAAGAGGATTATATATGCTTGTCCTGTTCTTAATGTTCCTGAGATGTCCGTTGGCAGTTTGCTGTCGAACAGGATAGTGGGCAGATGGTGTGCCTTTCTTCATAGTTGTGCTCATGAAGTTTGTGGTAGGTCAGTTGAGAGGCTGTGGTGTCTCAACAGTTGGATTCAAATGCCTTCATCCTAAAGTTACAGCTGCTTTCCAAGTTGGGGATAACTGTCTTCAGGCCGAGGTAATAACCTGTATGAGATCCTGTATGTTTTGTGGTTGCTTCCATCACTCATAAATTGCTGATATACTAGAAGGTAGCATTTATTTTTTTTTATCAGTTACCATTCATTAAGGTGTTCATATCCTTGCTGTTAGGCTTCCTTGGGTGGATATACAACTTGCCTGGATGGCTTCTCTTTCGCATAGCCTTTTCAGTAGTTTGTAAACCTGCTGCTGAATCTCAGTATGTATTTTAAAATAATAAAAATCCATCTGGGAGGTTTGACAGAAGAAAATGAAAGATCTCCACCAGATGGCACACCTGCATAAACACATTGGAGAAGAAGATTCTGTTGTTGGCTTTGTTTCTTAATGATCAGCACTTCAATTTTCAAGATTAGTTTCATGGCAGATTAAGACGTTTAGAGTGTAGCTTCTGTGTTTTGCTTTTCTTTGCTACCAGAAAATAAAAAATTAGCATCTGGTTTTCAGAAAATAGAAGTGTGAGGTGTTGGAGTGACTCTGAAAATTACTCATAAACTGTAATCCTTTCGCTTCCGTTTCGTTGCGACTTCTGGTTATCAGTGATGTACTTTGATTGGTTCTGTCTCAATTGCAGTGCAACAGAAACTCAGATTTTTTCGAATTTTAGGGTTTTTTGATCTCTTGACTGATCCTGAATTTACAGGTTTTCATTTCTCTTTACTCAATGAAATGCTAGTGTGCTTTGAGGCAGAATCTTCTGTCCCATCTACTTTCTTACTTTCCTCCTCTTCTGTACCTTTCCAGATGTGAACTGGCGTGATGGCCACTGTGTAGCTCACTTTCATCTCAGATCTTCTGGGAGATTTCTTTTGCAGCCTTCGCGCGGAAATCTAGTGATCCAGCAGTTGCTTACACCTGAATTTTTAAAACATAGTTTCAGATATTGTATTGTTATTTCCAAAATTATACAACCTACCTACTGTGAGGGCTCAAATGTTTGCAAGCTGCTTTGAAATCAGGGGAGTAACAATGGGAATTCAAGACTTTTTAAGAAGACAGGACTGTTTGTGAGTCAACTGGAAGCCTAGTTTATTAAAATTTGTTTACTTTACACAATACATAATACAAAATGGAAAATGGGTAGAGAAGAGTAACTTTGTCTCTTCATTTAAGAGAAAGAACGAGGGGGCAAGAAATGTCATGCGGCATGAGTTTTAGCCCAGACCGTATCTCTTTACATGGAGAAATGTATTCTTAATACAGGCAAAATTAATAGAAAAACACCTCTGACAGAGAACTAAGTACAGAATCCTCCTTAACCAAGAACAATAGAAAGAAGAATTAGCTGAAAGAAACAAACAGTAGTAGATGTCCACTGAAACGTTACTGCATTGAGAAGCTGTGAAAATAGTTAGGCTGTTGCCTTTTTAGCCAGAACACAATGTACTGTACTATGAGCTAATATTAACTGCTACTGTACCTGGCTGAGAGAGAGCAAACTCTTGCCAATATTAGGAGTCTTAACAGCTATCCAACGCATGCTCTCAAGAGATCCGCGGAGTTATTGGGAAAAGTCACGTCACAGGATGAAGTGGGTAAAAACCCAGAGTGCTAAAGGCATTCTTTGTGGCAAAACAAATGCCAATACTTCTTGTTGATTCCAGGGGAAGGTTTGAGGTATTCAGGCTGGAGCGGAAGTATACTGATGAACAGAAAATACTCCTTAAATTAGTGTGCTGTGGAATTTAAAAATGACCAAGTTCTTTTTACATCCCATTTAAAATGTGACACTATTGGTAGGTTTATTTGCTTAACAGAAGCAGATGTGTTTTAGAATGAAATGATTAAATAGAACTTTCTCATCTGCTTCCTTGGCTTATGCCATGTTTCTTTACTCTCTCTTCCCAAATTGATTGTGTCTTTGCAAACAACTAAAACCATTTATGGAATGCAATCTCTTATCTGATTTTAGTTGTTAGTCATGCTGTCAGTTGTTACAGAAGAAAGACAGAACCCAGAATTAGTCTCTGGCAGGTAAAAAGCCTTTTTAGATCACCTTTAAGATTAAGCCACCTTAATATTATGAGACCACTGATTTCCTGCTGCAGCTGATAGATTGTTTCAGTAGTTCTTGTTAGCTTATGGTTTGCAGATTTATAAAACCTTTTGCACTAAGGAAGCACTGATCCAAGTGCTTTCTAAGCTTTACATTGGTAGCACGCTAATATCAATAAGCAGACAGGGTTTATCCTACTTTGATAGACATGGTATGTGTAGCTTTTTCAGTTTCAGAGCACTGAATCTGATCCCTCAGTGGGATTGTGGAGGCTCCAAGTAGTTCTTTTTTAGAAACAAGACTTTTAAAAGATGCCTGTAACCGATTTCTTTTTTTTACTTTTTAGTAGCTATTGAAAAAATGTGTCCCTTAATGTGGGCGGGGAGACTAATTCCAAATGCTGCCTTAATTGGTAAATGTTTGATCTCTGAACTATTTCATGTGGCAAGAGGGACTTGCAAGGAAAAGGGCTACGGACGTTCTCACCTGGAAGCAGCCAGGCTGATGCTCCCCGGCCCCTCTACATTGTGCATTGACTGGTTGGGCGCTGCTGGCACTTAGGTCATCTTAAAAATGCTGGTGGACTCTTGATGGATTTGTAGTGTTATTTTGTAGGATTATGTATTATGTATTATTTTGTATGCTCTGAGAACTGATCAGAATGTAATTACTTGGCGTCCAGTCTGTTAAGTTATCCTGTCAAAAGGCGTGTTGATGATGGCACTTTCTGTTTGCTGCGTTCTCTGATGTCCATTGGAGCATGTTTTTAAAAGGGAAGGAAAACGTTTTCACAAAGTTAGTGTTACTTCTATCTATTTGATATCTTCTAATCCAAAGGCCATATACTTCAGTCTTAAAGGAATCTGCAAAGTGTAATTGTCATACTTTTAATACAAGCAGGGAAAGTAAGGTAATGAAAGATTGCCCTGTGCCTAAAGGGAGTTAGCAGGATTGCAGGGGAAAAAGAAATTAACCCCCTTGGTCTAATACTTTAGCCAGTCTCCCCTTATTCAAGAAGGAATCTGGTTTTTCCATGGTTTTTTGGTTGGGTTGGGGTTTTTTCTTACCATTTTTTAAAATTATGTAAAGGGACACCTCGGCGTGGAAATAGGAAGCACTGTTATCCTGAGAAACGACTGCAGCACAAGAAGAGGAGAATTAGGAAATGAAAAGTTATTTCCTGTAAGTGTGGGCTGGAGAAAAGATGAGAAGGTAGTGTGAAGTTTGTTCTTGCAGAGGCTCAAAGCTAAATGCCTTTAACAGTTCAGTCCGTTCTTATTTTGCTTTTGGTATATCATTCATAGTGGTGTAGTAGGCTAAGTGTCCAGTCAGGCCAGTTATAAGATATTATACCAAAATACTGATTACTGGAGAAAAAAGAATCAGATGATCTCTGAAGCTGGAAGCATTTGAGCAAAATTTAGTTCGCAGACAGCTGCATGACCATAGAAGAGCAAAAGTATAAATAAAATAAAATTTAAAAAAAAGATAAATACCGGCTTTATGCTTGGGTGTACAATAAATTTAATCTTCAGAGAATTGCTGGAGCAGATCACTTCCATTTCAAAAACTAAAAAAGGCGTGTGAAGCTGCAGATTTAGATGCTTGGTGCCGAGCAGTGTTTGGGACTATGTCAACACGGAGAACGGTGTTTTTCAGCGCACAGCTAGAGCAGTCGGAGTATGCCACACGTGCCACCGTGTATATAAATTTTTCTGCGGGGGGTCAAACTGCAGGCAGTGCAGAACAGTGCAGGGCTGTACGTTGCTTTAGGGAGGGTAAAGGGTAACTCCCTGTTTCGGGCCAGGCAGGAACTGCCACAGACTTTCTCAGTTCTCTCCAGGCTCAGGCTGCATCACTAAGAATTGGGGCTGTGTGTCCGGCTGGCGGCTGGCCACCCTGGGCAGGAGCGTACGGGAGGAGTAACCGCTTCTTCCCTACAGCAACCGCACAGAATCCAGCACTCTGCCCAGTTGTGCTAATCCTTCCTTGCATGTGTTCAGTGTACAGCCAAGAAATCATGAATTTAAATGTGGAAGTGCTGAAATACATTGATGTTACTATTTCAAGGCTTTTTTTCGAGAGATGAAATGTGGCCTATAAATATTGACAGAGATATTTTTCCTTTAGCTTATAAAATACATTAAACCTGCTACAAATACTTAGCCCACGCAAAAAACAAACCCTGAATTCACACAATACCTTGTTTTAATTTTGTTTATATATTTGCTACATAAACCTTTAATATGAATATCCCTTATTTTCCTATTTGCAGTGCAAAAAGATCAGATAGTGTACTTGTATTTGCTGAACATACTATTTATTAAAGTTTACATTTTGGTAACGTTCTAAGACCAATCAGTACCTTCTGTACTTTATGGTATTGCTTCTGCCTTCTGAATTATCTGGTTTTGGGCAATGCTAAAATCTTAATTAGTGAACTTTCCCTTTTATTTAACCTAGTAAATTTTCAGTTATTCATCATTCCCTGTGCAGCATCGTAAGTGTGTGGGGAATGCAAGTTGAGGGACAGAAGGCAAATTAAATAATTGTCGTGAAAGGTTTGGATTTGGACTCAACAGTATTTCCACGTAGTCACTGGATCAGGTGTGGGTACTATGCTCCATTAATCTACAGCGCATACAAAGGGCGTACAAGGAGTACAATATGTACAAAGAGTTCTCTCTTTCGAATCCACTCATAGCAATGATAAACTCTATATCCAAGCACAAGTCATCTTGCACAGGTTTCTACTGCTTTGAAACAGTCTTAAAATTATTCTTATTTCTCTGACATTGCCAAGAAGTCAGTGTAAAGGATATTAAATTAAAACAGTTTCTCCGAGGTTCACTCAGTGGGAGGAGGGCGGTTTTATTTCCCTTCTCTTCCCCATGTGATCACATAGCATACGTTACCTTTGTTTTGGCAGACAACCAACATACAGTAGGATATGAGGATGTAAGAGGTAATTCTTCAATGTGGCAGAACTGAAAATTTATTCTTCACATATCTTCCTGTATGATGCTGAACACACACTTAGAAAGTTTGAATTTTGGTAAAATTGTTCAGAAAGAGTTTTAAAAGAAATGGAAAACTGGAAGCTTTTCCTGGAGTGTTAATGTGTTGTACAGCTTTTGTTTTTTAAACTGAGGACAGAAACTGAATGTGACATTAACTTACATAGCATCTTTATAGGCTGAAGAGAAAGAAAGGGAGTTTGTCAACAGCAGTAACAGTATAATAATCTTATTTTCTACTTGGGTCCTTGTAAGTAGTGTTTTGATGAATGTTACACATTTTGTACGCTGATGCCTGATGTAGATTAGGAAAGTCCCTTTCTTGAGCCTCTGTGGTTAATCCTGGTTGAATTCCATTTCTCTGATGGCAAATGGAGACCTGTCTTGCTGTCTTCTGTCAGATGAAGTCACAATATGGTGTGGTGGGGTTTTTTCAGTGCTTTGTATATGCTTTAGTCATGGGATTTGGGTTCATGTTTTGAAGAGAGCAAGTCTTTATTTTTGCTAGGATATTGCCAAGGCAGTAGCCATTCTAAACCCCATTCTTCAAGAATACCTGAAATACTCTGCTTCTAGATCATCTTCCTGGATGGTACCAGTTGGACTTTGGTGCTGCAGTCCACTCCTTACATTCAGCAGAGTTAATGGCTGTCTGATTTACTGTCCAAGTCCTGCAGTTATTTGTGTTTTCTCTTTTAATTTTCTTTCCCATTTTAGCCCTTGGCTTGCCAGGTTAGACGGAGGTTTCCTCCAACCTCCTTGTCCACAGAGGAAATAGCAGTTTAGAAAATCTCATCAAGACGTAATCTGCCTTTATTTTTCTTGTCATAGGAAAATCCTGGCTGAATATTAGTGGGTTCAGCTGACCAGGTCATAAGAAGTCCAAGACTCAAAGTTCTGCAAATTATTTTTGTTTGTACTTTAAAAACATATATATGTGTTTTCAGGGTCTCTTGAAAGCTATTAACAAAACTCTTGATTTTTTCAAAGAAAAGGTTATAAATACTGTTGAGTCCAAATCCAAACATTTTAAAAAAAGGTACCTGCTTCCTATTAAGTGGAAACTATTTTTGCCCCCAATGAATATTCTGATTTTTTTATTTCTAATAGACATGACTATTATGGTACATTCCCCAGCCATCCCATGTCCTTTTTCACCTCTTGGGAGACTAGTTAATGTAATTTTCACTTTGCCATTACTCTGTGGTCACTTACTGAATGCTTTCTGGCCCTTTTACACTGGTGATCTCTCATTTTATGATAAACATTGATACCCTTCCCCTCTTTCTTCCTTCCTATAGAGCTATGTTTGCTTCTAGTCACAACAGTATTTCTCCCATTGATCCTGCTCAGTTACCAGCTTCATCCCACTTTCAGTACAGATTGCTCGCTAGACACTCACGTGTGTCTGCATCTCTCCCACCTCTGCATTTTGGCTTCATTACTGACCCTCATTAATAAAATGCCCTTTCTGAGGTAGTCTGCAAAGTCACTACTTTTCACTTATTCAAATAACCCTAAAAAGCCATTTCTTTTATGATGCCTATAAGAAATTAGCCAAGTAGTCTGCTGTTCTATTTCCCTTACTCATCTCAAGAGTGAACTACTCAGCTAAGTGGATGGAAAGGGTTGTATGGTGGAAGAAAAGCTGGATGAAACCATGTCGAAAGCAAAGCTGGCAAAACCTAACAGCATAAACTGTGGAGGGAGAATGAGGAAATTAACTCTGTTGACAGAAATAAACATGTAGCAAATAAAGAAGCACCTTTATGGTTGTACTGTTCGCACTATTTCTATGCCATTTCCCTCAAATAGTAGATGGTGAACTGTCGTAGGCGCTCTAAGCTGACTATCACCTTGCTGTATTGTGTATTTTACATGCTGTTCAGTGTAGATGATGATAATACTTTTACACAGATTTTCATGATTGCTTTATTGAAATTCCATTAGCGGAGTTTCATTACAAAGATGAAAGTTTACATGGTCAGGAGAGCTTTTGCTTTAACTTCTCTTTGTGTTGTGTTTCCTGTTGAAGGTTACAGCGATTAGCGAAAGACCTTTTAAAGCACCTCCAAATGCAGGATAGCTCTTCACTGGGGAACAGCAACAAGGTCTCTGCTCTGGACAGGACTTTAGGAGAGATCTCTCGTATTCTGGAAAAAGAGGTATTGTGACTGTTACTATATAACTTAGGATTAACCCATAAACTGTGTTGCTTTCAAATATCATCAGTTTGGATTCAGGAATGTTTTAAACATGTATTGATGAATACACGACTTCTGTGTAACAAGCAGTGTCTGCTATTACACTTTTCTCTGGTGGTTGCAGCAGTGGATGCTCTTATTTAGACATCAGATTTTATGTAGGCAGTTTTGCAGAAGTGCTGGAACCACACTTGACTGATGCTAGATCGTCTGGATAACGAGAAACTGTAATTCCACTGTATTGTCATTAGAATTGTCTTTCACCTGGGCCATTTCCATCATCTAGTTTGTAGTGCATACTCACAAACAGCTTTTACAGTAAGTGGTCAGAGCAATTAGCAGAGAAGAGAGGAAAGAACTGGAGGCGGCTTTGCTGTCACAGTCACCGTATCGTGGTGTTATGGCTGAGTTTGAAGGAGCACAAATCTGTTGAGTTTTTCGGAGTACAAGAAAATGTGTATTTTTTCAATAGGTCTTTGATGGAGAACGCAGGTATGATGTACATATATGTGGGATATTTCTATGTTTTGAATTTTTTCAGTGCTATGTTTGTGGAACCTAGGTTTTTTTAGGATGATGGTTGGATTTTTTTAATGGATAGCGCAGTATTTGCATCTTTTCTACTGTTTCGTTGTGTGGTCAGTCTGCTGCCACAGTGGTTTGTGTCTCTGCATTTTTTTTTCTCCATTAGGACCACAATATTTGAGTTTTCAGCTAGAATATTGTGTTCTGTTTTCTCTCTAACCATTAGAAAATACTTCTCTTTCGTATCTGTAATCAAGAAATTGTGAAAAGGAGTTCTCAGAGAGACCAAATTGATGGAAGTGGAGGGGACTGCATCACTGTGGTTCAGAGTTAGTGTCTGTGAACATGAGGGCTCTGCTTGATGCTTTTCGCCGCTTAGTCAATGTGAAACAATTGCTAATAGCATATGCTTTTAAATACCGAACGCTGCCTGGGATGCACGGGGTTCTGCTGTGTTTTCTCTTAGTTACTTGGAGCTGCTTATCGCGTTTTATCATGTTTTTTAGACAGTTACGATGTTTTCAAACTTTACAGTGTTTATGTTAATTATTGAAAAAATCACTTATTTCAAAGTATAGAAATGTTGTTGCATGAAGCTGAAAAAAAGATGTCTTGAAAGTTATCTAAATAATTATTGGAAAGTGGTGTTGTATCCAGCCTCTTATCAGTAGATATTTTCTGAGATTTATTTTTTTTAAAAATGAGACATGAATTGCAACTAAATGTTAATCGTTCATACCATTTTACTGCTTGTGGAGTTTGCAGTAGGGAATTAAAAGATAAATTTGATGGTATTAATAGGCGTGCATTATTTTGTTGTTGATTTGGGTTTTTAGCCCTAAAACATTACCACTAGAGAAGTGTTATTACATCTGAGTGTCCTAATCAATAAGGGCAAGAAAGATTGATTTCAATAGCTGTCACTGTGTTTATGGCACAGATTGTACATAGTCATTTATAGAAGTGGATAGTAATTCTCTTGTTAACTTGCGAGTCAAGAAATCAGGAGACACATCTTACATGTCAGTGGGCAGTGAAAAGAATCTTGATGGTGTCAGTCATCGACTGAGAGGAGGAGACTGACACTGTTAATTGAATTTCCCTGGAGAGCATAAAAATATACCATAATGTGGGGGGAGGAATGAGGGAGTGGGAACCACACAAGCTGTCAGTGTGTGTGAGCTGATAACATTGATTTACCCTTGCTAATGGCCTGGGTTGAATAAAGAATTGCCCTGAGGGAGGACAGGGTTCACTACAATAGATCCTTGCCACTTACTAGAAATTCTTCAGGCTCAAAAGTAGTCATGCAAAAGTATTATAAAATAAAATTGATCCAAAAGTACCTCTTTTCAGTCATACTGTGAAACATTGGATTTTTCTTTTGTTAATAGTTTATACTGACTGCAAAATGTTTTTATACAGTCTCAGTAGGGAAGGAAAGATTTGTTTTACAAACAATTACATAAAAGCTGATCTGCTGTCGGTAACAGTACATAAGAAAAATAAATACCATGAAATTTCTCAACAGGAGGAAAGGTTGTTCAGTTCATTAGGAACGCCATGACAGCATTAAAAGGTGGGAGTGTAATCTTTATGCAAACTCGAATCACGAAAAAGCCAGGTAGGAAAGATGGGCAGCCCGGTCTCACCAGGTTTTGCCCTCAGATAGAATCGAACCGGACTAACCGTTCCTTTTTCGACTTGGTCTTCACCTTTTGTGTTTCGTAGTACTGAATAAGGCTTTTTCTCACTTCTGAACTTCTTTAATAACATGAGAACGTTCTAGGACGAGGCATGCCTGCATGACTGTTGTGGTCAAACTTGCTTGTGTTTTGCATGCCTTCCTGGTCTGCCGCACATAAGCAGATTCTGCACTTGGGGCCAAGTGATTTCACCAGTATAGCAAGAAGAGTTTGCCAAGTGTAAACTGAAAGGTTTTTGTATCGGCGTATCCTCTAGATAGTTGGGTTTGAGAAATATGTCTCTCAGGCAAAGATACGTCTTAACCACTGTGGGTTTTTTAAGTCATAGAATCATAGAATGGCTTGGGTTGCGAGGGACTTTAAAAGATCATCTGGTTCCAACCTCCCTGCCACAGGCAGGGATGCCACCCCCTAGATCAGCTTAGCCAGGGCCCTGTCCAGCCTGGCCTTGAACACTGCCAGGGATGGGGCCTCCACAACTTCTCTGGGCACCCTGTGCCAGGGCCTCACCACCCTCACAGGGAAGAATTTCTTCCTAATGTCTAATCTAAATCTCCCCTCTTTTAGTTTAAAACCATTGCCCCTTGTCCTGTCATTATCTGCCTGAGTAAAGAGTCCCTCTCCATCCTTTTCATATCCTTTAAGTACTGAAAGGCCGCAATGAGGTCACCCTGGAACCTTCTCTTCTCCAGGCTGAACATCCCCAGCTCTCTCAGCATTTCTTCACAGGAGGGGTGCTCCACATCTTCGTGGCCCTCCCCTGGACTCGCTCCAACAGATCCACACCTTTCTTGTGCTGGGGGCCCCAGAGCTGGACGCAGTACGCTGGGTGGGGTCTCATGAGGGCAGAGTAGAGGGGGACAATCCCCTCCCTGGACCTGCTGGTCACCCCTCTTTTGATGCAGCCCAGGACACAGTTGGCCTCCTGGGCTGCAAGTGCACACTGCTGGCTCATGTCGAGCCTTTCGTCCACCAGAACCTCCAAGTGTCTCTCTGCAGGGCTGCTCTCAGTGCATTCTCCCAGTGTGTACTCATGTCTGGGATTACCTCCACCCGAGTCCTGTCTGTGTTTATTGCAGCACCTTACCTGCTGCTCATAGGCACAGAATTCATGGTCTGCTGCTGATTCCCCAGGTAACACAGCAAAATCAACAACTTCTGCTTTGAATCCGGTGCTAATGAATGAACGAGGAGTTGCTTTGCTTCAAGTGGTTGTTAGATGTCCAGGCATTTCTTGATACGTCCGCATGTGCTTACTTGGATGAAGCTCTACAGCCACTAGAAGTATTGCACCCTGTGCCAGAAAAGTATTTGTAAGCAAGCTGAAGTGCAGGTTTTGAGGATCTGACATGGAGTATGGCCATTAATTGCATACAACCTGTGGTTCACATGTATTTTAATTAAATAAACATAAAAGGTACTATAAAGTCATAAACCACAATGGTGTTCCAATTTTAAATAGATCTGTACCCTTCAGGTCATGTATCCTTGCTTCTGCTGGTAACGTCAAGCAGGAGGCACAAATCCGGAGGGTGGTGTATACGCCTGGTATGCTGTCCCCAAGAGGTATCCGCAGCAAGTCCTGCTGGGGTGCTGCTTTGAGTGTGCTCTCGTTTGTTGGAAGACAGTCCCTGGGTTTTGTGTGTAGTCTCTCATTCTTTCTGGCAGAAATCCTGGAAGGATAGCAAAGTATTTGCTGTCACCTCTACTTTGTTTAAAGGTATGTTTAAAAAACCAAACACCCACAGAGAGACACAACAGCAAAATGCATACAGCTGTTACTGAAGCGCCCTGGCCTGCTGTTGGCAGATGGTCATATGGGACTCTTCAAGCTCTTAGTAAGATCTGATAACATTCAGTTTAAGATCTCCTGTGAATGGGCCTCTGATGCTAAAAGAAAAACTCATGCACCGTCAGAAAGACGGCAGAACTGATGTTTGAAAGTGCAGGGCTAACACAGTTTTTCTGCTGCAGTTCCCTTGCTTTTATACATGTTCATTTTTTTGCTGGGACTAATTTTACACATCCGTTACCAAAGGCAGCAGTGTGTTTCAGATGTGGAAGGAATCCTGGATTAACTGCTCAAGTGTGACTTGAGCACTCATACAGAAATGTCGAGTAATAGCAAACATTTCAGAAACCAATATATGTCCTACTAGTGTGACTGTAGGTACAGTTTCAAGTTGCTTATGCTTATTTCCCTCAGAGTATAAAGATGAGATTTACTGATTAAAAAAGCAAAACCATTTTCTACTGCATAGACATTAGATGTTACACTGAGTGCAGTACATATATTTCTAAAGCTGTGAACCTGACCTGGGTCAGAACTTACTGCCTCTCATTTGGTTATCCTTAGACTGGCTGACAGAACATCACTTCCCTAAAATTCTTCCTGAAATTTGGTTTTAGGGTGGGGTTTTTTGGGGGTCTAGGTTTTAAAAGTCCAACTTTTAGATGTTTAAATTATTCCAGGTGATTTTGATAGGTCTGGGCTAGGCAGAGATGACAGACATGGTTATTCTGAGGAGTGTGGCAGGATGCTACCTTCGGTAAGGCGGGAGGTGAGCTGAGGGCAGTAGCCTTTTCACCTGCCTCAGCTGCAGCTCAAACACTGCAGTTAAATCACTTCAGTTAAATTTGTACAATACTTACACATGACATCCAGACAAGCCCTTAATTTATCTCCCGTCCTTTCCACTGGGACTACAACACAGAGATTCAATATCGTCATGAGGGAACCTCATGATTTTTGGCATCCAAGTGCAGCAGTTAATGTGCTTAACTGGAACTATTTTTATATGATTTTTTTCATCAGACCACTCGTTTGAAAAAGATCTTTATCACGACACAGGTTACAATATTCCTTTAAGTGATGTGACAGAAGATCTTGCAGATGCGCTCCTGAGGAGAGGGCTGCAGGAGAAGGGTAGCAGGTTTATAGCTGTCCCAGCCTAAGGAGACATTCCAGCTGGAGCCCGCGCATCTGTCACAAGGCACAAAGCACCAACAAACAGCGTTTCACTCGTTCTGATGATTGTAAAAATTACTATGGTTTTGTACAGTTTTGAGGATAGCTGTGTCCCTAGATGCTTGAAAGATCTCAGCAAATTAAGTTGTTTAAGTGTGGAAGTAAAATGGAACCAGAAGAACAGAAGAAGAGGCTTTTAATAAATTGGGCCACGGCACTTACAGTTACTTACCAGCTCTCTTTGTACAGATCTAGAAGTGGCTGCTTTTCAGTAGGCTAAGTTTCAAGATAATTATTTTTATTCCTAATTCAGAATAATATTCTTACTGGAAATGGATTTCAGAGGAAAAATATATACTTCCTTAATTGTAACTGAAAAATATGTGTCTGAGCTATTAATTGACTACACTGTTTTCATGCTTTCTTTAAAAAAGGATCTTGATGCTTATAACCTCTAAAATGTGCTCTCTCAGTGACCATTAATGGTTTGTTTTGTGTCAGGCAATGTTTGTGGGTTTGTGATTTTCAGATAGATATTTCAGCCTCCTGCTTCAGCAATTGTGATGTCAGTTATTTACATTTCAGTAAAATGTTTGTCGTAGCTTTCAAATACATGGGGACTGTAGACAGACAGTGTTTATCCCATTATAAAGACTGTCAGAAATGGTTGGCTTTAACAACACAGTCGGGCCCAGTATTTATGTTTTATTCTCTAAACTGTCAAGCCTATTGGGTATGGTGACCATAGCCAGTGTGAAGATTAATAGGCCAGTTTTTGGAAGGCACATGGAATTGCCTGGCTGACTATGCCTGATTTTTTTTTTTTTCAAAATATTTTTAAATTTTCCCTCCAATAATACAAACTCTGAATCATCAGAAAACGAAACGATGAAATGAAAATCCACCGAAGAACTAAGGGATGGAACAACTGCCACATTAAATGGACTGTGTGTAAGCTTCTGTACTGTTATGATAAACTTCTTCAAAAAGTCTCTATGGAGATTTAAAATTGCCCCGTGTGTGTATGTGTATATAAATATATATATGACTTGTATATACAGACAAAATAGATTTTAGAAGCAAATACTCTGCTATAAATACTCTGCCTTGTTGCTTATTTAAGTATATTTAAGCATACAGTGGGATTTGTGATTCCCAAACTCTTATGCATTTGATTCTGGTGCTGCAAAAACTTGTGAAGCTGGCTCAAGCGCCTACGTATTTCTAGTGTAGCCATCAATGAAAGGATTGAAAGACACTGAATTTAATGGCTGGACTGTCTTTTTCAGAAATTTAGGGTTCCGGACCAGCTGAAAGGCAATGGTGCATCTTTAAGCTTTCCTTGACTTGCTATTGATTATACTTGAAGTGGATATGGCAGTATTGCTCCGCGTAATTTTTGTGGTTTTGAGTGAGTATTAGACAAAATACTGTAACTTGATATCAAACTCTTGAAGGAAGTTTGAATTCATTGAGCTAAGCAAGAGTGGCATAAATAGGTAGCGTATTTTAGGCTAGATGATGTCACTGGAAAAATTAGACTAGCTTTAAAGCACACAGGTTGAAGTTTGTGGCTTCTGTTTAATAGTGGAAGAAAACTGTCAAGTATGAATGAGAAGCAGCAGATCTTAAACCTGAATTTTGGCTAAAAGCAATTGATCCACATTCAACGTCTGGTCATCAGCTAGACTCCTTAGAGGCAAGGCTGATCAGTATCTCTGAAGAAAGTAGGGAGCATTGCAGGGTCAGCTGAGGACAAAGAGGTGGCAAAAAACTGTGATGATTATATACATTTATTCTCCCCCCCCAATTATTTTGGTTGGCTGTTATGAATGGAGAGGAAGACAGTAACAGATGAGTTTGGGAGTTGTGAATCGAATCGATTCCTCCTTTCAGTAGCAGAGCATTTCCGTAGGCAAGCTACAGTCACTCGTTAAGCGTTATGGATATCTACACCTCGAGAAGAAACCCAGCGCGCATAGATTCATTGAGGGCTGGAGAAATCGCAGGAGGTGTCAGGTTATCCATCACCCTCTTACTGAATCAGAAAAAGCATCATAGGGCGTTAGATATGAAAAAGGGTAAAAATGTCCGTTTTAGTGGATTTACCTAAGTCATGGATTAGTGGCTTTACCTAAATAGTAACCACATTGTCTGTATTTTGCAATCTCATGTATATACATGCATACACACATGGGTACATCAGCTGTATGCCATTTAACACACTCAGCCAATTACTTTAAATAGCCTCACAACTGATACATTTCTCAGTCTGGCTGAAGCTTAGAAGAAGTTATTTAACATTTATGTTTAAGCGTTATTATAGTAACGAAAAGCTTTTATAGGCACATTTGTGTTTGAGAGGTGTTTGTATTTTCCTTGCCAGGGTGATGTCTGTGACGCAGCCCGCTTCTGCTTTCTAGTTTACTTAAAATCTCCCATTTCTCCACTAGAGGACACTACTGGCAGAAACAACAGCATGTCCTTTTAATCCTTAGAAGTAATAAATCTATTTAGAAGTCAGATTTTCTTTTTGGAAGAAAAATGCTTACCTAAGATGTTAGTTTGGTTAATACTCACATGGCCAAAGGTATTACCTGCTAAGTTAGTTTGCAAGTTAAGTCTCAAAGTTCTGTGTTTAGCTATGGTTGTATTCAAAACAGGCTTTAAAATATTGTTGAGTTTTGCATTGGAGAAACAGGCCCCGGTTTTGTTCAGTTTGAGTAATTCTATGATGGCATGCCTTCATCTTTCTGACGCTAGGTTCAGCCAATTTTGTGGGACTTCACGTGCTTAGAAGTTACACAGCTTTTTTTTTGTGCTGAGCTTCTTGTAGCAGCATGTCTCCTGGTTTTGGCGTGCTAGGATATTTATGTACGCAATCAGTATATATATCCCGTCAAGACTTCAGTGCGCAATCATACGGAGTGTTCTCTGCAGCGCTTGAGCAGCAGTTCAGCTGGCAGGAGTGTGGCGGGACCAGGACTGACCTCTGGCAGGAGCTGGCAAGGCAAATTCACGGCTGTGGATGAAAACAAGGCGGCAGAGGCCCCTGAGCCCTACATGAGTCCTGCGCCCTTTCCGCCTCCACCCTTACAACAGTGTGATGGGATGTGGAGTCATTGGTACCGTCATGTTGTAACCTACTGCCTTTCTCTTATGTGTGTGACCTATATCTTCTGGCTCTTAGTCACACGGAGACTTCGGTACGTAGTGCGCTGGTTTACACCAAAAAGCCTTCATTTTATATCAGGTGGTGGGCATTTCGTGGCCAGAGAGTTGAAAAATATAAACCAAACACTCAGTATCTTAACTGTGCTTTTATCTTTATGGGTTTTGTTCTTTATGAAAGTAATTGCTACTCTTATTTTTCATAGATAATAAGTTACAGCTTTAAGGTTCATTTTAGCTAAATATAAGATATATTTCTATACAAAGAATTGATTATTTTTTTTAATCCATCCATTAATTTTTCAACTTTGGATACTACTGCAGTAGCTGATTCCAGAGCTACAGTGATATCACTTGAAATCATAAATCAAATGTAAAGCTGAATTATAACAGTTTAAAGATATTTAAAGTCAAAATCCAAACTTTATGAAGTGTGTTGAATTGCAAAACTTAAGTCTGTTTTATCAACCAAAGTTAGAATTCCGGCCCTTGGAACTCTGTTTTAACACCAAAAATCTAATTTGCCAACGCAGAAGATTACCCGGGGAATCCTGATTGATGCTTCCTTTGGTGCAAGTGTTAATCAAGTCCTGAGCTGTTCTCAGGAAAGTGCAGAACCTGAGTTCAGAGTGTGAACTTGGACATGATGAAGCAGATATAATTGATGGAAAATCTGAGATGTAAGTAACCCTCCTCAAAATTACTTCCTTTTTTAAAACCCTTTACCTGGGTGATTGGGGACTTCAAATGTTCACATGTTCAGCCCTGAGTGCCAGCGATGCAAAGTGCCACTAAAACATGGTTTGAGGACAGTTCAGCAGGCCTGGAGCACGGAGTATTGTACAGTATCTACCATCTTAATCACTTATGGTCCAAACTGCTACTAGTAGTAGAGGTGTCACCTGATCTGATAAGCTACGGCAGTGGCCCTGGAGGTGATAGCACAGTGGCTGTGAGCTCAAAGAGCAGGCTATGTGTGAATGCGGAGGAGCATTTTCTGCCCCAGCAGCCTTTCCCCATCACTGCCAGGAACAAGTCAATAGGTCAGACGTGTGCTGTGTGGTGCAGGTTGGATGAGGCAGCTTAATATCATCAATAATTCGTTTGCCCACAGTTTCTATAATCTGTGGATTAACCTTTTTCCTCAAGATCAGTGTATAAATAGGAACTTGTTACTAAAGGTCAGCCATAGACTATTTTTTAACTTGTTTGCTGGAAATGGTATTAAAAGGCAAGTTCAGTTCACAGATAAGCTGTGCAGTGTACTTACTCCAAGATTATTTGGAGGTTATTTTACTGTGCACGATGGGTGTAGTTGAACTGCTGTGTTGATGTCTGGTTCTGTGGGACACAATTAAATGTTGTTGGCTTCCAGCACACCTATGCTGTACTATTTGTGGCCTTTTGCCGTCACATCAGGGTTTTTGTCCTTCTACATCAGTTCAGATTTAATACATCCCATCAGAATGGATAGAATGGATATATACACATTCCAAGACATGCAAAGTTTCATTATTAAGCATTTACAAGACAAGAGAGAGGTTTTATATCACTGAAGTACAGGCACTGATTTCTCAGTGATGAGAAGATAACCTGCGCGGGTGTGTTTCTGCTAATAAGCAGATGCCAATTTAGAGATCACGATAAAGTAATGAGTATTATAATTTCTAACGAAATGAAGTCTCAATTTCAGTTAGTCTGATGGTATATCTATACACATTTTCTGGAAATTGTTTTTAAAATTTTACGTCTGACTTGAGTACATATCACCTATACATGGTGTCTCTGTTCTCGCGTCTGCTGTACTTCCCAACCCCCCAGTACCAATGTGCCCTGCAGTCCTTGGTCACTGTCCTGAGCTGCCACAACGGGCACATAGTCCGCCAGGTTCCGAGGGAGTACCCAAGGCAATCTGTGTCAGAGCTGCGTTCAGAATTCAAGTGCTCTTGGCTGCACTGCTGATCTTTAAACAACCGTCGCTTCCTCTCTTTATGTCTTCTCCCACATAATTTCAATATCTTTCGTTTTGCTTGACTGAAGTGGTTTTCATAGCTCGAGTTCAGCTGAAATCAGTGCTCCTTTCAAGTGGCTGAAAGCCCTGCATAGTGAACCATCAGCCATAGGGATTTAAGGTTCAGTGTTGCAAGAGATCTTTAACTTTCCTACTCACTGCACAATTTCTTGTCCAATAAACTGCTGAGAAAGAACAGGACAAGATCACATAATTGTGCTTTTTATATACTTGTTTGGGAACCTCTGTTTATGAGTTTTTTCAGAAAAAGTCCAATTGGCCTTAGCTAGTGGAGCCATCTATGGAGATCTAGGAGCAGTTGATCCTGGTATTAGACTTAAAACTTTATCCTTGCTTTCCTCCTTTAATTGATGTACTTTGTAGATGCCCTGTTACTTATAAATAGACTAAACATTTATTTTTAATAAGCACAAGTGCTGCAGTGCTCAGTGCTGTCTTTCACATTATCTATAAGGACAATTCTTATTTTTCCAAGCGATATTGGCTGTTTCCCATTACACTACATAGCCTGAGTGAAAGCAGCTAATGTGGAATTCACTAGTTTACCTGTTTTCCCTTTATTCCTCTCGCAGACTCTTGAAACTTCACAAACAGTTTTGTGAGGGTCCTGTCCTTGTCGAAAGAAGTGTTAGAGTGCCTCTCTGTGATTTTCCTATTGAACTTGGAAGGGCCTGTTTGAATAAGGTTCATCTTATTCAGTGAGATAATACAGTAATCCGGTAAGGAGCCTGTCCAATATGGTTTATCATGCAGTATGGGCAGATGTTTGGGAACGAAAGGATGAGTAAAGTGTATAATGTGTATAGGCAGAAGTTAAATTTATGAGCACATGGCATTTAGTGTTTACAGGACAGGCCTAGGAATCAATTTTTAGTGGCGGTTTTGTCCCTAGGCCTGGACTTGTCAATAATGTACTTTCAGAGAGTGTAATAGTAAATGCCTCTTCTTTTTTTTATTTTTCATATAATAAAACTATAAAGCAAACCTTATTTTTACTGTTGCATTTGAGTGATGGATCAAGCACTTTTTTTCATCTTTTTTTTTTGTTTGTTTGTGCTTGCCTTCCTTTATACTAAATGTATGAGAAGTTGCAGTTAGTATACCTTAGCTATTAAGGGGAAAAACCCAGTGTTATCCTAAAGGCTTGGATGCTAGAGGCACAGCTCTGCATGGGAGTGTGCATGTACTGGACATGATGCAGGGAGCGAAACACCTTTTGCAAGATAAGACCCGTTTACCTACCTACCATCTCAGCAGCTAGGGAGATGCTAGGTAAGTATCCTCTCCTAGATGAATCCATGGATATTGGTCTGTATGGGGTGTAAACACAGAAATCACAGGAGCTGCCTTATCTTTAAGGCTTCACAATCAGCTTTAAGGCTTCAGAATTTGCAGCTTGCTTGGTGGGATAAGGTATGAAGTTGCATTTCTCAAGCCCTCCTTCCCATGGCCTAGTATAAAATACGTAAAGAACTCAGGTACCTTGATGCACAAGCAGTGCATAAGAAAGGAGTCGATAAATATGTGATAGATATGTCCTTAATGTGAATAGCTGCCTCCCCGCAATGGTATGCCAATGATACGAAGCCAACTGTGGCTTGTGTTGTAATCCTGAACTAGTTTCCCATTGCTACTCAGGGCTTGAAATTCTGTTGGGGTCAAGTCACTTATGTTTGAAAACCACTTTCAAATGTTCAGATGGAATGGGGCATTGTTACAATAAGGATTTCACGAGCGAGAAGTAGTACAGGGAACAAAATCATCTATTTTAATTGAAAATGTTATTTTCCTATATTCTACAGTGATTTTCACTGTGTAAATGTTTATGTCTGGAGGACTGATCAAAGAGTGTAGATTTTCCACAGTTGCAAACATATGTATGATTTTGTATGTGCATGTAGAATATTTGTATGTATTTAATGGGGGAAGGGGGGGGTAAGAAAAGGAGGAGCCAGCCCAGTTGTCTGGTTTGTTTTTCTAAGGCAGCTTTGAACTGCATTTCTTAGCCCCTGGCATTTTAGATAGAATCTTCAAACACTGGATAAAAGGAAAGAAGAAAATTCTAAGGATGGATTTTGCCTGTATTTTACTAATTAGTTGTTATTTCTTCCTTCAGTGAACAGTTTAACAAGTGTAGAATAGGGCTGTATGAGTTCAGTGTGTTCTTTCAAAAACAGAAGTTGGAATGTATCGAAGTGTTTGGGTTTCGTTCAGAAATACTTTCTTCCAAACAGTTTTAGTTCCCCAGGTCTGTTCAAACAGACTTTCCAGATCAGCTTTTTATTTGGACATAGTGGGCAGGACTAGCAGAAAGCATTCTTTCGGCTGAAGAAGGAAAATACACTCTTTTTTTTAAAATCCGCATCAAAATATCGGTTGTGGAGATTTTGTCTCAGAGAGAGGGTTTACACCACTGTATTTTTTTAAGTTAGTTCAAAAAGATTTCAGGTGCTAATATGCAGCTGTGATGTGCAAAAGTTACATAGAACAGAGGTAGTAAAGCTGACATTAAATCATTTCAGCTGTTAAAGCTCTGTGTTATTTCTGAGTCTACTCTACTTATTAACTAATAATAATACTTTAACAGGGGAAATGTATGGAAGTGAATACTTTGGTCCAGGACATTGGATTTCACCCAATAACTCTTGCACCAAATTAATAAATTATGATATAACCAGGGTCATATTTTTCAAGGAGATAATCAGGTTTGATTTAAAAACTTCAAATGATTGAGGGTGGACTATATCCTAAGTATATTATGGTCGTCATTAATTACTCTTGGCATTAAAAAAAATCATTTTATTCTTACCTGAAGTCATCCCATTTCAGCTTCAAAATATTAGCTGTAACTGTGCAGTATCAGAAATCTTCCCATTCAGGTACCTCCACACTGTGATCTCATTGTATTTTTACCTTCCCCAACATAGACTGAATTGCACTTGTGATGACGAGGCAGGTTTCTCTGACTTCCTATGTTCTGTTTCACAAATCTTTGGTTTGTTAAGTGTGTAAAGGGGAGCGGCAGCACAGGACAGAGCCTTGGGTCTTGCTTCTGTCCTGGAATGTTGCACACAGAAACCAAATGCTGTTACTAGTTGATGCTCACTTTATTTCACTCGGTGTTGCATTGTATTACCCGCTGACTTGTATAAATAAATCAGAGCTTCTTCCCCTGATTTGGTTTTATTTCAGAAGCATACAGCTTATATTATCTGACTACTTTAATGAGTTAAACAAAACCTAGCAAAGTAACAGCATGAGACGGTTGGCCTTTCCACGTCTGTCTTTGACCATGTCAGGTATGATGGGTAAATCACTTTTTTTTGAGCTGTGTGTATTTTTCTTCTACTAAATGTCAGCTAATGAGATGGAAACATTATTTTGAACTTTCTATTTAGTCTGCTAATTTTCAAATTTGCCGAACATGCTTCTATCATTGGGTAAGTGGTGCTTCTGAAGGTGCCACAGATGCCCAACCCTGATAAAATCCCCCCTATCTTGTTAATGAACACACAAACTGTTGTTCCCCATCTGCTGCCTCTGTCTGAAAGGTTAGGAAGCCCTTCCTTCTTGATCACAAAGGACGTAATTATTGTCTGTAGAGGAGTCAAGTACAAAGACAGTTCATCCAGTCTGACCGCTACTACACTGCAGGCCACCAAAGATTAACAGCTGCTTCTCCTTTGATTAGGTTAGGTAATAACAGTTACTTTAGTTAATAATTGGATGGATTCCCAGGCCATGTAATTCAGGTTTAGGCTGTCATTTTTTGCTGGCATGTAGCTGAGCTGTATTATTGGAACGAAGCCTGTAATCCTATTACTCAGTTGTCACTCAAGCCATAGGAAAGGAGAGAAGGGGAATTCAAATCCATTAAGGTGTTGTAACAGGTAGGTAAATAAGTCAGCCACACTTGCCCAGTGTGCAGGAAGCTTTCTCGGTTGTTTGTTGCAATTTTTTTTTAAAAGGATTAATTTTAAGTTTCTTAAAATGTGTAATTCATAATTAAGCCATAAAATGGTTGCATCATTTGTTCAATTTATTGTTATTTCTGTTTACTTTGCCACACGTGCACTAGTGTACATGCGCTCTCTGCTAAAGTTACTTGATTCATGCACTGTTTTGCTCAAATTGGTTCCTGTGTGCTCTAAATGACAAGTTTATAATGGTCCAAGATGGAGAATACGTACTTAATGTCACATCAGCTGGGTTGACTTTCCTCCTGTACAAACAAGACTGCTGTATTTCACAATGATACAGACTCGTGAGAATAAAGAAAACAAGAAGATTTTTTCTTGTATTGGTTTTGAGTGCTGCATCCGCTGTTCCAAAGACTCTCTCTCTCTCATGGGTTTTGTAATGGTTAAGACACATCCAGGTGGTATCCCCAGGGGTTTTGTGCCGCCTCTTCTCTCCGTCAAGAAATGCAGAGATGGCAGTAATCATCAGTTTTGCCTTTGTGTTCATTTGTCGCTGCCCTCCTGTGTGACCGGGTAACTTCAGAGCTTTGAAATCCATTTCTACATAGAAATCAAGTTTTTCAACTATGTCATTTGAAGTAGTTGTGAATTTCTGAAAATACGTATAAGTGACTCAAATCTTCACGTGCTGTTTGAAAACCAGACGTATATATATTTTCTTTTGTTCAACAAACATGAATTTCATTATACCAATAACATTCCCAATCTAAATATGCAGCCACTCAGAGAACAGTTTCTATAGTGAAATTATGAAACGGCCTTCATAAACATCTAGCTAAGTCATTTGGGAGACTAAGTTAGAAATCTGGAGGATTCTCCTGAGCAGCAAAAATGTGCCATACTGGTTTATGCTCTTTCCAAATAGGCATTTAATATTTACTCCTTACAGGATCTGTCATTTTTCATACTCACATGGTGCCTGATCTACTCCGTGCTTTGGGTGCTATCAGAGTAAAAGGCAGAGCTACCCGAATGGGTGTTTCATTCTGACGGATTCAATTAGGGACCAATTTAAATAAGAATATTTTGTGAACAAGGCTTTGAGTAAGTTATATGCCTTTGTCTACTTCTTTTGAATTTCTAATACATTTTGATATATGTATCAGCTGATGTAAAGCCTTAGCACTACAGAACATGAACTGAGTTTAGATCTTATTTTGAAGGATATAAGTTAATTTTAGAAAGAGACAATTTCAGTAAATAGCCTGCTCCCATATGTTTATGCTTTAAGAAAGATTTCTTTAGATTAATGTATAAATACTTCAAAATTTAAAAATCACCTAAGGTAGGAATTAATGGAGACATATTCTAAAATAATTTGGTATTATTTGACTGCTACGTTTTGGAGCTAGAGTTATGATATTTTTCAACATTGGGGAGATTTAATACTGTTTGTTCTTTATACGCAGCTCGTCGCTATGAGGTTTCGTATTGTGGGTAGCTGAGGGAATTGCCTGTGTGTGATTCCTTTTACCGCCGTTTCTTCCGGCACCACAGTCACACTATTCGCTCTGACACCGTCAGTAATACAATATTCAAGTGACTCTTCTGCTCCTTTGTGGACAGGGCATGTTCTCCCTTCAGTTCCCACGACCTGAGGCCAGGCTCAGGAGCTGGGCCTGAACCTGGGGTTCCCGCTAGCAGGACACTGCACAGTGGTCAAGGTCATTCACAGGCAGCGTATACCAGCAGTTACTGCAGTAGTCAACACTGCCTTGCAGTAAATGGGTTAAAAGCTCGTATGTTAAATATCATGCCAAGAGGAGCGTATTCCTAATCCCTAAGTGGCAGTTTGTAAGCAGAGTGAACAAATCCAGTGCCTGTATTTCTTTCCCAACTTTGCTGCTGAATTGTTTCTTCTTTTTATTTAAGGTTTTTTCCCCCTCTCCCATGCACATAGTTAGGGATTTATTTCCCTGATGGCTAAGTATCCAAATGCTGATATTTTTTCATGAGTAATCGAGAGAGGAGAATATTATGGCATAAAACTAAATCATGTTAAAACTGGGAGAAATTACAAACCCACTTCTGCTTGATAGAAAACTCTAGTAGTAAAGGAAGTTCTTTAAATTTGTATTTTGCAAAGTGTACATGTATTTGAGCAGAGTATTAGAAAACAGTGAAACAGGCACTCCAAAAAAAGTCTGGTTTTGTAGAAGAGATGCTTAAGGGAAGTGATGCTCCCAGTGAAAGTGGAAGGAGACCATGTAGGAAATGAAGCCAGCTTCAAAAGATTAGTATTATTTTTAAATAAATACATGAAGACGTCCTCTCAGAATAGGGGGACATTAGAGCTTCTTTCAGTATGGCTCTGGTGACTGATTTGGGGGGGAGGCGGGAGTTCCTTTCTGGATACTTCATTACTAGGTATTTATGGAGAAAAGAAGAGCTTTGGGGCAAAAAAACCAGAAGGTAAGAAAAGTTTACATGGAAAAAAATAAAAGAAACGTGTGGGTTTGGCATTACTGAATATATAGAGTTGAGAAACAACGCCAAGTAGGAGAGTGTAACAGTGTGGGATTTCAAGAAAGGAGTAATTACTAAGGGGAGAAACAAAGCAAGGGCAATAAAACAGAATATAACTCTGAGTAATGGGATGAAATAGAGAAAGGGCATGCTTGGTCTAGATGACAGGAAAGACTTCTTCGCCACAAGATCCAATAGGTTGTGGCGTGATCTCCCACGAGAAATAGGGAAAGTGCAAAAGGGGAGGCGCTTGGACTGTTTAAAGCTGGAGCAGCACTAACAAATATGCTGTAGCAAATGAATCAGCAGCGTCACATCGACGTCTTTCTGGTTTGTGTGCTGCGATGCTGTGTGCCAGTCATGCAGAAATCCTCGTGCACGTTTTTCTACACTGGTTGTGTGTGTGTTGATTACCAAGGAAAGTGCGCACTTGAAATCACAAGTTGTAAAGAGGGATTTTGTTAAGTTTTAAGGTGAATACACCAGAAAGGACCCAGGCTTTGTCCGGGGGTGCTGAGCCACTCTGTGGCACTGGTGGAGACCAGGGAAAGAGGAGAAGGTTTGAGAGCTATGGCCATAAGCCAAGGTGTTCAAATAATATCTGATTTGTGGCAGGCCCCTTTCTTTGCTGTTTGGCTGTCTGTTCCTTCCGGCTCCATCAGGTTGGCGGAAGGCATTGCAGGGGAGGCAGCAGCTTTACCCGCGTCCCACTGCAGGCTGGACGCGCAGTTGCTGGGTTGCGTTCTGTCAGGTCCCCGACTGAGGGCTGCTTACGGAGGCCGCTCTGGTTGCTTTTACGGAGGCTGCTCTGGTTTCTTGGACTTGTTCTGGTTGGAAGGGAGGGAGGGAAATTAAAGGAGAAATATATGAGTAAAACTCTCAGTTAAGGCACTTCCTACCAGGCTAACTGGACTAAAATTGACTGCTAGAAATTGTATTTACCAATTAGCCTGTAGGAAGTCAGTGGTTGATTATCTTAACTGCTCAGTGAGTTGGCACACAGATTTTTCAGTCATTTGAGAACAGTTATTTGTTTGGCTTATCCCTTTTGGCTGTCTTAAAAATCTACATGCAGTTCATATTAATTGTGGAAAATGGTTTAATTTTGAATATCTGACTTCCCTGTTTAAATGTTTTTTCTGGAGCTTGGAAGAAGTAATTTAAATAGAACATAGATGTTTGTTTGAATGAAACTGAATGGAGAGAAAGTGGCATGGTTTTAAAAAGCAAAGAAACTTGCGTACTTTTGTGTTTATGTATTAATGCAGAATTCTCAGAGCAAAAAATGTTACTTTTCTAAATCATATTATGTCTCGCTCAGTTATATTTCTAGTTGTTCAAAGAAAGATTTTATTGCCAGAGTCACTAGGAGTTTTTTCTGTTATATAGTATATGTATTTTTTCTGTTATAGCATAATACATTCTTTATGGACTGATGATGATTGTATTGATAGAGCACTTCCCCTTTTTTTTTTCCACCACATGCCAAGTGTTTGCAGCACTAAAAAAAAAAAAAGATTCTTAGTAACTAGAATATCCTCATAATTGACAAAATTAAATAAGTACATACAAACAGCCAGTAAAGCTACACAAAATTAACAACTTAAACGTAGAGAAGGAAAAGATCTTACATGCTTTATTTTAAACAGTAGGAGATAAAACCAATTTTGTACGAAAGGAAAAGGGTATGAGTGAGTTCTAAAATCCTGGACCTGCTCCAGTAAAAACTCAGCCATTTACAAACTGTAGCAATGATGGTAGGATGGTATCTAAGTGTCAAATTTTACTAAGTGGAAGTTGAAAGGGGACATGTAGAATAAAGAAAAGCTAATCTAGAAGGCTAGAAACACATACAAAACTAGTTTAAATTGAATCTTTCTATTGATAACCAGCAACATGGAGTAGGAACGCAAGACAAGCTGGATGTGAATGTCATACCTCAAAGCTAAAAATATTAATTAATTCTGCTGCGTTTTGAATACGCTGCAGGCAGTGGATTAGACAAAGGACCTGAAGGGAAAAGAAGTTGGTGTTGCTAAAGAGATAAACTACACAAATGCTCTAGGTGACATGTTCAAACTTTAGCCCTGTAGTTTCCCATATTTGAAACACTTAGCAAAAATCACATCCAGATTTTTGACCTGGTTCTTAAAGCAATTGATTTGAGGAGTCAGAACATCTAACCGACTTGTATCCTCAACGGCATCTGCCAGGCAACACTCCTGTCTTCCCGAGAGAAAGGATAAAACAAGGCACCTGGCTGGGGATGCTGTCAGGCTTTCTTCCAGAGCAGTGACTAAACTTAGGGGGTCCACATTTTGTGAAATACGTCACCAGGTATCATCAATGTAATGATGGTACTCATGTTTTGAAGTGTTAGCTATTTTATAAATACAATAAATCTGGGAACAGGCCTGGAGGTTGTCTCTAAAGCTTGTAAAGAAGAGAAAGCATCTAGAGGTTGTCTGTATTCTTTAAATTGTATAAAAATATATTAAAGTATAGCTACAGTGATAACAGCAACAGATAAAGATTAACTTTATTAAAATTAAATCCCCATAACAGTATGTTACAGTCCAAGGACAGGATTGTCCCACCCTACTGCACTGGTGCGGCCTTACCTCAAGTACTGTGTGCAGGTTTGGGCGCCACAGGACAAAAAGGAGATAAAACTCTTGGAGAGTGTCCAGAGGAGGGCAACCAAGATGGTGAAGAGTCTAGAGGGGAAGATATATGGGGAGAGGCTGAAGTCCCTGGGCTTGTTCAGCCTGGAGAAGAGGAGACTGAGGGCAGAGCTCATGGGGCCTCCAGCTTCCTCCCGAGGAGGAGCCGAGGGGCAGGCGCTGATCTCCTCCCTCTGGGGCCCAGCGACAGAACCCCAGGGAACGGCATGGAGCTGCCCCAGGGGAGGGTTAGAGTGGAGATCAGGAGAAGGTTCTTCCCCCAGAGGGTGGTGGGGCCCTGGCACAGGCTTCCCAGGGCAGTGGTCACCGCCCCGAGCTGGGCTGAGTTCAAGCAGCGTCTGGCCAACGCTCTCAGCCATCTGCTGTGATGGGGCTGGTCCTGTGTGGGGCCAGGGGTTGGACTGATGGGCCTTAGGGGGCCCTTCCATCTTGGGAGATTCTGTGATTCTATGATATATCGTTGCAGAAAATATGGTATTCAACTGTGTTACCTATATAGTATTTGATATGTATATATGGTCTTTGAAAAAAATAGCAGCTGAGAATTTCAACTCCTGCTCTAAAGAATACTCTTCCCTGTGCACTGTCAGTAAAATGCTCTTTCAGAGGTGTTCAGCATGATAAATCATGTATTAAGGATTTTCTACACTGACAAAACTCAGGATAGTGGTCAGTCAGGCACATCTTTTACATAGACACTTCTTTAATTTCTGTTGTTTCTCTTCTGTGTTTGTGTTTGTTTAGAACACAGCAGATCAAATAGCATTTCGGGCTGCAGGAGGACTGACTGCCCTTGAAAACATTCTCCAGGTGGTGACTTCTCCCTCCAATCTGAATGGAGTTTCACGGATTCCTTTTAAGTAAGTATGATGGATCCTTCGTTTGCTGCTTAGAATCACTAGAATAGTTACTTCACATCTGCTGCTTCAATGCTGCTGCTTCTTGTAATCCAGTGTTGAACTTGAGAGAAAAAAGATTGTGCTGTACTCTACGCTGCCATAGAAGGTGAAAGACATTTCCACTCAACCTCTGGTTTTCTGACTTGATGATTTTGTTTCTAGCTATGATATATTTGAGCGGTGGCATCCCTAATTGTACAAAGCGAGAAAAGAGAAAACTGTATTAAGCAGAAGAAGGAGGTACATATCTTTTGCAGTTAGTCTGTAAAGATCTCTAGTGGGAAGTGGGGAAGTTTTTAAAGGGTTGTAATTCACTGGAGCCTGACTGCTGTTAAAATGAAACAGTTGTAAGATACTGCTAGCTGAAAGGGCTTCTGCAAACAGGTAAATCAAAATTCTTGTGGATTAGAGGAATTCCTCTTTATAGCTCCTAAGAATAGAAGGGCTTAAATGTCGAAGCCCCCCCAAAAGGTGGTGGCTAAACAGAATGCCTGCAAAAACTGGTAACTTGAAAGCATGCTTTTTTCCCTAATCTCTAACTGTAATTTTTACCCATTCAAAGGTACATACGTGCTTTCAGAGCAGGGCTAGGCATGGTTTTAATACCTGAGGAACCAAGCCCAGGAATATACTCTTGTGTTCCATTGTTGTCATTTGTTTGTAGACATATTTTAATGTTCTAATAGTTCGAATTCAGGTACCACATTGTGTGGGTTTGGATTAAAGCTATCCATTAATATGTTATGGAACAGCTGTGAAGTGCTAGGACAGAACACCAAGAAAAACCTGTGCTTTTAGTATTTTAACTTTGCTTTTCAAGGAGAATATAATTCCTACCTTCCCACTAAGTCATGCAGAATGCACGTGCTGCAAGTCCAGCTAACTCTGCTGATGAGCAATTCTGAGTTGGTCCTATGGTGAGCAGCTCAGCAGCAGCCTTTGAACTCGTTAATTTGCAGAGGCTCTAATTTTATCCTCATGAATGTGGGATAAACTTTGCAAGGGAAAGGGCAGCACTGTGTGAGCACATAAAGCTTAGCTTAAAATTAGCTTTAAATTCTTAGAATGTTCATCTTCTATACATCTTTGGGTTTTGACCTTTTGTTGAGAAGGTCTAAGAATATTGTGTTTACATTACTGAAAACATTTTGTTTAGTTAGAGAGTATGAGGATGTATTAGTTTTCAGAGGAACTTGTGTCCCAGTAAATAAAGCCCGATGTCAGCTACATTTGTGTAACATAAGAAAACATCCAAGGAGACTTACCAGAGGTTCTCCTTTCTGTGACAGTTACGTCTTATCACATACCTATTTCAGACCAGTATAACTGGTTTCTCAGATTCCTGAACCTGTTCGTGACTGAATTACAGAAAGAATTTTTAAACCTTTAAAAAATTCTTTAAACGTTGTTTTATTAACACAGTTTTTTTACCTGTGTTTCCAAAAGAAATATGAAGGCAGAAAAGAGATTAATATAAACTGTTCTGACAGCTCTGTATGTTAGACATATGTTCTCCCGAAGACCTCAGCTTCACTACTGAAATACATCGTTTCATTCAACTTCACAGCAAATTGCAGTCTCCATCGAGGCATCTGAAAGTGTTGTAGTTTGGAAATTATGCATCAGGTTGCACGTAATTTAACACAGGATCTTGCTTTCTAAAGCTAACTGCTCTTGGGTTTTTTTTCTGCAAGAGTTTCTCTTACAGAGTCTAGAGTCTGTGAGAAGCATCGTGGTGAACTTGGTGTTGCCGCATGTCATGCAGAGCCTCCTCTGTTGGTGTTCTGTGGTGATCTTTCTGATGGAGAAGAACATATTTTGTGCAGAATCTGCAACTCAACTGTAGAGTGCAAGCAATAGTTCCAGAGGGTGGGACTTATCTATGAGCAGTTTGAAACAAATGTGGCTGGTTTAGAGAAACAATGTTCGTGCATATTAGTGTGGTCTCACTGAAAGTATTTAAGAAATTCTTCAAATGTGTTGCTTTAAATACAGAATGTTTCAAAACCAAAGGATAATCACAGAATGATTATTATATGCAGTTCCTTAAGTGAGGAAGAAAATTTGTATCACATTTCTCCTCATTTAATCTTTGAAATTAGTTTGAAAGTATTTTTCTTTCTTGTGTGCAAATATAATTAACATCCTCACTTCATAAGCTTTGAATCTAGCGAAGCAGGAGTTCTCCCTGTTTAAAGACAAAGCAAACCCCTCTGGAAAGAACTTGAATTGAGACCTTTCATTAATTGTCCTCCAGTCTTTCCCCAGCCAAATATGCTTTGCGAAAGGACGTGCCTGTAGTTACGATTGTTTGTGCGCTCTTGCAATGTTTAACCATTTGTACTCATCTTAAATTGGGAATTTGTCTGTTGTTTTGTGATGAGGATAAGCTATTTACAAGTAGGTGAGGAGATTACATGGGCTATTATCTACATCTCTCTTTCTCCAAAATCCTAGCAGTATGGTGCAGCTCAGAACTGTAATCCCATGTCTACAAGATAAAGCTTTATTATCAGAAGATTTAACAATATGCCTGTTGTTTTGAGCTGCTGTCCAGATTGGTAGTTAGACCAGCAGGATGGCAAATGCTGTGACATTTATGAGACAGATGATACATTTGGTGTTGGGGCAATTTTTCTCCCCTTCAAATAAATCACTGAAAAAGGAAAAGAGAAAGCAATGGATTATAGTAGGTTTCATTATGGGTGTTACGATACAAATTAGTGTTTAGCTGTGTTATTTCTTAAAGTAGCATTTTGTAATTTTCCTGAATTTATTGAGTTCACCACAAAATAAGATGTATTCGCCAGAATTTCAAGGAGCTTCAGTCTTACGGTCTTTTTCTTATGCCTCTGCTGAAAAACAAATGGGAGCTGCACAGCAAAACAATTTAATGACTTGAGATCAAGTCCAGAAGATGATTCTTATCCCGTGTTGCTTTGCATATATTGAGGCAACTCATTTAACCTCTTTGTGCCATGACGTGTTACTGGCCTTGAAAATAGTAACAAATCTGGTAACAAATGAGGCTTGTAGGGTTTGTTTCATTAGCACTTGTGACACGGTTTGAGTTCCTTGGGTGACCAGCATTTTTAAATAGAAAGTAGCAGTAGTTGTGTAAGGCACAAAGGAGGAATTTTGCTACAAGTCACTTTGATTATAATTTATCTTCTCTATTCATACAATTTCTTTCATCGTTTATTTAAAGCAAATATTATCAGGGTAAAAAAAAGCTCAAATCATATTTGTCAAAAGCGGAAAATGGTACGTGCATAATATTATGGATGGCATTGATACAAATTACTTTTTTCAGTAAGAATTATTTTGACTTGAGAACTGGTTTTATAGCTTATTCTTTGTAATTTTTACTTGGCTTTATGAGCATACATTTCTTAAGCTGCACTGTTACTGGTCATGCAGTTCTGTAGGATTGTTCACAATTATTTTTTTAAGTCAAGTGCAAAACAAACTTTCTTATTTTCTTGTAAGGTTATTCACTCTAGAGGAACGTTCATTGCAAACTAGCAGTTGGTACAAGGACATCAAGATGCTCTAGAGCGACCTCTTTGCAAGTTCAGCACCTGAAACCTGCAGCATGAGTCCCTTCCCATGCTGTATCCTTGCAGTCTGTCTCTGAGCTGGATTTCAAGCTCCCAGAGCTCACTAAAGCAATGTTACCTTCCCGTGCAGTATAGGGACAAATTTTACTGTTGAAGGCAGATCTGTGAAGGGTTAGGAAGCTTTTGGATTGAGAGTCAAATATCCTAATAAAACAATTGATAAGCCAGGAACTGGAGAATTTCTGTAGAAGACTTTCAGGTTCTTATCACGCTTGTAAATGTTGGAGTAAATTATTTGTTTGGTTGTCGCTTCTCATGCAATAGTTTGTTCATAAGTACAGAAACATTTCAGAATGAATCACCAGTCTGTTTTTGGAAGTGTCTCGAAGGAGAGTTGATGCTGAGTTTTGTCTTCTGTCTATTAATTGTGCCTAGACTTCAGCTAGAGCCCCCCTCCCCTTTTTTCTTTAGTTGGACATCCTTAAGTAATGTAAAATACAGACAAAATAGTATTTGATTATGAATCTTTGAGGGTTCCTGATGGTGTAATAGGCCCCGTGAGCAATGTATAAAGGCCTGTATAGTCTTAAGTGTTAAAATGGGTATTTTTACCTTAGAATCAGTTTATTTTTCGTTTTAATCCATATTCTTCCCTTGGCAGTTTGTTAACCATGCCACTCTACAGCTGTTCTGCGCACGATTTTTCAGCAAAGAACTTCTCAACTGGACTTTCAAATGCCAATACTCTTCGCTTTCTGTCCCCATCGGAGTGCTGCATAATATTCAACCTGACTGAAAAAGAGCAGTTCACTACTGAATTAACACAGCCAAAATTAGATAATGTTTAGTTTTGTATTATTTCACTGCTAAATTGAGCTTTTTTAGGTCATTTTCTTCATTGATAATCAAAGTATATTCTTTTCTAATTTGCAGAAGTTGAAAGTGACGTGATAAAGCTTTACACTTGAAAGAGATTGTTACGTGTTGATGATGCCCTGGTTTTTATAAAGCAGAAGTTCTCAGTTTATATCTAGTTCATACCCAGGTGGATTAGTTTTGTGTGGTTGGATGTTGTTGCTGCCTCAGTGTTTTAAATAAAAGCTACAGTTTGTCAACTTGTTTATATCAGGCAAATTGGGGAAAGTGAGGATGTGCTAGCATAGAAGAAAATCACGTACATACGCATAAACTGTTGAGATCTAACTTGAAAATGTTGATTAAAATGAATCCTCTTCCAGTTTCTTTGTACTCATGTAAAATAAATACAATCTACAGATGCATATTTTTGCCTAGTTTAAAAACAGCTTTCTTTTTTGGATCAAAGTTTGTGTACCATAATGAGTGTTTTTATAATTGGATTTACTCTAGAGGAAAGCCTTACATCAGAGGGCAGACTTACTGTGTGGTTTGAGTATACATGCTGTCTAGCATGGCTTTAAAGCTGATTTGCGGGTGTGATACAAAGTTTAGAGCAACATCGGTAATCAATAAACAGCTGCTTTATGTGGGACTCATACTTTACTATTTCAACTGATACTGCTGTCTCTTGAGAGAAAAGTTTTGGAATTAAGAGCAGTTAGAGTGTCCAACCGGGCAAAAAATGATAAAAAACGTCTTGAGTTTTTCATCCCAGAGAGTTTAACCGGTGGTTAAATAAAGTTCTGGCTTGACATTCGCAGCACCGCGCTTGTCTCAGAGGCCTTGTGCAGAAATGGTGACAGTTGGCAGCTGTTGTTCCCTTAATAAGATTAAAGTAAAGAAATTAGTTGTGCTGTCTTTAATCTGCCATTTAACACTGCGAACCACCTGGGGACAGCTTCTGTGCTGACACTTCCAATTTTGAGTTTAAAAAAAAAACCTGTGGAACCGAATCACAGTTCGGAGCGTGCCGTGATTAGAATGTGTTCAGACGAACCGTAGTTAGCAAGCTTATGTTATCAATTAAAAGACCCCTCTTTATTGTTGTGAAAAATTAATTTGACATCCATTTGCTTACACCACCTTTTCAAACACATTATTTGAGTCTCTGAAAACACGAGTACTTTCTCTGACGTGAGATTCAGTTGGGAAATACAAAAGCATGATGCGTTATTGCAGTAGTGGAATTTGTTCTATGTATAAAGTGGGCAGTTCATGTGTTTTCAAATGTAAAATAAATGATCCTCTTGGGAATTAGCAATCTCATATATCAAAAAACATTATTGCAGTGAATTAACTGAATCACCTCAGAAACTCTTAAATGCTGTCAAAGTTATAAGTTAACCCACCAAATTCATATTTGACACTTTGGGTAAATTATAATGTTTATATTTCAAGAAAATTAATTTTTATTTTAGAATAGCTGATAAAATGACAGATGCTGATTTAAAGCATCTTCTCAACTGAAAACAGAAACTCTCAATATAGTTTCATATCTCCCTCTCCCTGTAAACACACTTACCCAGGGGAATAATCTTCTCTGAAAAGTAAAAGTAGGTGCCTAATGAAATTTTTTTTCAGTGTTACTGAGGAAAGTGAAGTAAATGCCTTTATAGAGTCAGGGTGGGAAGAGAGAATCCTGCTGCGAGGCAGGTTTTAAAAAATGCACGTGAAGCATGCTACTTGAATTTTGTATAGGTGTTATCCTTGTAGGGTAAAAATAAGATGAAATAGGTGAAAATTAACCTGCCCTTGATAATAAATAATGATTTAATATTGTTTTCAGAACATGTGAACTGCAGATTGAAACTGATTTAATTAGGCAGTAGAGTAAAATTAATTACCAGTACAGTAAAATTAACATAACTGGTAGTATGGTGACAGAATATTAACAAAGGAAAGGTGTAAATGTTCTTTATGTTTGCACAGGTCAAACCAAGCAAGGTAACGCTTCTTTTTTAAATTCAGAATAATTTCTCCAGCTGAAGATGGACAATCCAGAAATACAAATGGAAAAGATGTTGTTCTAGATTTTCTGGCCTCTGAGCATTTCCAGCTTTTCTTGACTTAAGAAATCTAATGTATGTATATAAGCTGCTTCCGTTTCAACTCTGGGGAGCCATGCTAAGGAATCGGATGCCTCAGCAATGAACCCAGCGATCAGTAAAACAGCCTTCCTCGTTATCTAAATAACATTGTTTGTAAAACTCAACTCTCTCTTTATTAGTCTGTTGAATTAGTCTGCAGCTTGTTATGTGAAATACCAGCTTTGATGATTTCTGTACAATAACGTGTTGTTTGTCGCAGTGCCACTTTGGGATGACCTTTTGGCACTGCGCACAATTTATTTTCTTCTGTGGAGCTTATTTGAACTTAGTCACGTTTTTTCACATGTTAAAAAAAAAAACAACAACAAAGCAGAAGTTCCTTTCCTTTTGGTTTACTTTAGACAAACAACTTGAATTTCTAGTCCTCTTTATTTAATATTGTATATATTTGTGGTGCATTTGTGTTGTGTGTCACTGTGCATATTTGTGTAGGAACAACGATAGCTTTTGCAGTAAGCAAAGTTCAAGAAACGGATTTTGTGTTTATTCTAAAACAGTAGTATCTGCAGTCAGATTTATCCTCTCTGTGAGCATATTCTGTAGGACTGGTCCCAGCTTTCCTGCAAATCCTGTTTTGAAACACCACTTCCATCGCAGTGGGTGGAAATTACTGCACATAATGCAAAGAATAATTGGGCGTTTTGTACGTCTGGAGCGGTCTGTGACTCATGTCTGCGATTTTCTGTTCTTACCGTTGTAAACCTCTTCTGCCAGCCGTAGGTGTAGGTCAGCTGATGCTATTGTAGCTACGCAGTAACACAGGACAGGAATTTCACCTGCTGGGTTTTGCTTGCTCAGTACCAATTACTCCATGCTCTCCGTTCCTTGCCTTAGTTCACAGGCACTGCGCAGTAGCCTCTCTCTACAGCTGGTGCCAGTATACTGTGAATGATTGTGAATTACTTTGTACAGGGTTTTTTTTCTTGAAGGTTGTGCTAGGAAAGGGACTTTATACCCAAGTTATTTGTGTAATATAACCGTAAGCCACAAGAAAAGAATATTACGTATCCAAATTATGAAATTAGCTGATATTCTGTGTAAATTTTGTTATGCCTTTCTATTACACCCATCGTTTGTATTAGGTTTTTAATAAGAATGCACGTGTGTGTTTACTGAGAATGCACATATATGCATATTTATACTTAGGAAGATACCTTTGATGTCGCGTATCACAGGGAAAGCTCAGGCTTTTCAAAATTGCGTATTCTACTGCACATTATTTAGACATAAACTGAGTTTTGAATATGGAAGAGTCCAATAGCCATGCAGTGCGTGAATTTTACTGGTTTAAAGTTATGAATTACTTGTTTTCATGTAAATTTTTAGTCCTGTTTGGAATCCTAAGTTTAAGAAAACAAATGTGAATTGCTGAAAGGTTGTTTTGTGATGTGCTTCCGTTTATTTCCTTTTAATGCTGAAGGAAAAAGTAACGCTCTTTTTCCCTTTCTTTCCCTCTGATCTTTTAGGTCACTGTGCAATACAGTAAATGCTTACAGCCTCACCTGCAGTAACTGCGCAGAAAACTGCACCTATGTTCTTTTTAGTAATAAGATCACTTTTCTGATGGACCTGTTGATACACCAGTTTACGGTATGTAAAATACCTGTCTTAATTTAGATATTTTTGTGTGTGTGTGTGCACTTCACAAACATATTGGAGTATTTAGAGTATAAGAAAACCAGAAGATATGTGAGAATAAAGGCTCAAAATAGTAAGATTCTTCTGTTGTTACGTACTTGGTGGCTGTATCTACTGTGCTTCTAATCAAATGAATACACTTGCTTCTGCTAATTTATTCTGCAAAAGCATGTGTGCCAGGAACTCTAGTGAGTGAAGAGTGTTTTATCTTTAACGTTTTCTGAGGTTTTCTTATTTCGTCACCCTATGGTAATATTTGCAGTATAGAATATTATGGGTTGTTGCTTATTCTGTGTTTCAGTATCAGGAATGTAAGTCAGGTCAGTACATTGCTGTAGTTTGATTTGCTGAAGTGCTTAAATAGCAGCACTCTTAAACTGTGAAAGTTTAAATTTTCCAATGTTTCATTTAATTTGAAATGTCATTAAATATTTTATTTGAAAACTCATTTTTAATTCATAGTGACCTGCTCATCATAAGATATTTAGTCTTGGTTTTCTACTTATAAATTGTGTGGATGTATTTTCATGAGCCAAGCAGTTTGTTAATTGAAAAGTTATGTACATACTTTAAATAATTTAAATGACGCTGTTAGAATCAACAAGCCATAGGACTGTTGATGAACACTTTAGAAAGCTCGTCCGAAGGTCCTTGCCACAAAGAAAACCCAAATGCAACCTGTGCATTCCCCTCTAAGTAGCTGCCAGCTCATTGTTCTTCACCAGATCTTTCCAAGAGGATTCCAGGTATTAGATTTCAAATATACTTAGTGAAAGGTGCATGTATTGTGCTGGGCCAGTCACAACACTGCTGGCGCTCCGCAGAGCGAGCCAGAGCACTGGCTCTGTGGGTAATTACACAAGAGATGAAATCCTTCAGCACTTTACAAGTGACAAGATTGATTCTGATGCCAAACACCTTCCCTTTTCTCAGTGTAGCCCTGTGCAAATGACCTGCACTTTTCCCAAAGAAATATGGAGGGTCTTTCTTAGGAAATGTTGGCCCCCTAGAGATAGAGATATTCCATGAGAAAAATCTACTACACTTAGAGCTGTTTTCAGTCTGTTGCCAAATACTGCCCTTGAATTGCAGCAAAACTGTAATTAAAGCTTAATGTTTCCTATGTTCCACAGTGGACTTTTCTTCCCTATGCATAAAGTCTCTTATGTTCTCTTCAGGCAAAATTGGCCCTTAAGCTAGGATATCTTTGTAGTTCCATGAAGTACATATTTTAAGTATAAAAAGAATACATACAGTGCCACTTTTCTAACCCTGATTTTTCACTCTTTTAAATATAATAAATCAGATCAGGTTTGAATTTTTCTTTTTAAAAAAAAAAGGACAAATGGGGAGCTGCTTTTGTTTAATTGGATTGAGCTCTGAATACCAAAATATTAAGACAGCCCTCCAAAGAATTTAACTCCCTGCAGTATTACTACATTGGGGAGCTGTATGATGCCATCTTTGCCTGCATCGTGCCTATTCCCACTTAATGTTGAAGAATAAACCCCAAGGAATAGCAGAAGTAATAAAGGAGAATGCATATTTGCAAGCTTTTAATAAATTGTTAAACGAGTATGCCAATATTTCCTGAATACAGAAAGAATCCATTTTTGAGAAACCTTGAACTATATTCTTAAATACAGCAAGTATGACCTTTCAACCAGTTTAATGTGGCTTTAGGTTTGGCTTTATTCATCAAAATCAAATGCAATGGCAGCTCCGCTTTTGCTAAAACTCAAAGCTATACGTTTTAAAGATAAAAGTTAAAACAATCACTTCTCATTGGTACAAAATGTTAATTTTTCTTTATACAAATATTATCCAAATATTACTTGAAGAATTATAAAAAAACCACCAAAAATATATTTTCTCCCGTGAAAGCTTGGATACCAATGGGAAGTGGCAGAATTACAGCTGGAGTGTGTTTATTTTTATTTTTTTTTTGGTGACATCCGGCCTGTTGTTAATTAAGTGTCCTGTTTAGACCTTCCTTTATCTCATATCTAAACAGACTGGGAGGAAACCTTCCGTAGACTTTACTTACCATTTTACCTTTCTTAGCCTCCTTAGCTGAGGTAATGCCTAAGCCAGTGTCTGTTGAGGTCAGTAGTTGCGTCTTTCCTGGTTGCAGTGGTTAGTGGAGCAACCCTTCTCACCTACACTCACAGGAGTCTGTGCTCGAGCTGTAACGCCACCTACCTACAGACTGCTATCTCGGCTCTTCGTTGCCTATTGTACCTAGAGAACTCTTCTAATTGTTTACTTTGGAAGATTTCACAGTGAGAAAAAGCAGTAGTTAGGGAGAGCTGCTAGCATTTAAGGATAGTTTTTTATTTTGGGGGGGGGGGGGGTTTCCTAGTAAAGTGACAGATGTCCTGTACTTGTCCATAAAGATACCCAAAAAAACCATATATGTAAACCATACTTATCTGTGCCTGTGTTTGTGAATGTTTTTGTTCAGTAAATGGATTGGGGGTTTGGGGATATCTGTCCTTTTATGACTTCACAATAAGAAAAACATGACAGTTTGTTTTCTAACTATATGGTCTCAGATAGATCAAAGGGAAATTTCAGAAAGCTGCTGAGAACAGCAAGCTGGACAAGACCACCTTGCCCAGGAAAAATTCTCAGAAGATTGTGTTCATTCGTTCAGATCTTTCCCATAATAGCATACCTGCTGTTAAAGCATAATGCAAATCAGTGCTCTTTAAGAATTAGAAATTGAGACTTTGTTGTTGTATTTCTTTGTTCGCTTTGTTGGTTGGTGGTCAGCCATTGTTTCCATTTGCCACACTTGTTGCTTGGCTTTTATTTCTCTCTGTTATTTTCCTTTAAATTACTACGTTATAATAATAATTTATTTTTTTGAATTCTCAAACCGTTCTTATCTGAACCCATGAATTTTCTCACCTTTCCCCTTCCAATTCTCTCCCCCATCCCACTGTAGGGGCAGTGAGTGAGCTGACTTTGTGAGGCTTAGTTACCAGCTGGAGTTAAACCGCAACCGATCACTGGTTTTGATGTATTTTTTTCAGGGCAATCTTTAAATGCATAATATCAGAAAATTCTAAATAAAACATCATTAGTGAAGGTAAAAACATGTGAAATGAATGTTGCCATTTAGGCAGAGATCAAACAAATGTTGAGATCAAAAATGAGTTGCCTATTACTTTTTTTGTCTCCAAAATACAGTGCTTAAGCCTGGACTGTATTGTAGGTAAACAGCCCATGAAATTTTACTCCTGAAGTACAATCACGTTGACGGGTTTAAGTGAATCTTGGCTTTCTAGTCACAGTGAAGTAATTTTTCTTCAACATTTCTTCTCTGGCATATGCTGCCATCTAATTTGGGTGCTTCAAAATGACAGTATGCATCCTATCGCAGTTGCTAGTTTCTTAACTGTGGTCAGTTTTATAATCTTCTGTACTGCAACAAGCAAGGCAGCCTCGTGTTTGCAGTGATTATGACAGGACTGTAAAGTCAGTGACACATTAGGTGCTTCTCGGCTGTTCTGGTCTGTTTTGAAGTTGCCTTCTGTCTCCGTGGTGCTCAGCCGTTGGTCTCTGGCAGTACTCCTACCCCCTAATAATGAGACCATGGGGAGAGTTTCTGCCTACCAGGTCAGTTAGAGATCTAAAAAACCTGCTCTCGCTCTGGTTTCGGTTCTAGTTGGAGACCTGAGGACCAGCACCGAGGAGTATCAATGTTGGCAAAAAAGTACTTCTGTTAGATATCAGCTCTCTGCAGCTCTGGGCATTTGTTTAAAAGACCAAAAACTTACATTCTGTTCACTTGCTTCAGTAGGAAGCCAGTGTGTTAATCCTGTAGGAAATCTTGAAACTAGGGCTGGGGTAGGAGAAATAATGGCATATTAAAGTATTTAGAGGGAGGGAATTTAAAAATGGAACCTTCATCTGCACCATCTTAAGCCCGTAAACTTCCTGGGGCATTTCCATGTCTTTAGTTCACTAGTTACTACATAGAAAACCTAATATCCTCTAGATACTATTTTGCAAGTATATGTTTTCTGTAGTGTTTTTGAGGCAAGCCAAATGACTTTACATGTGCAAGATGCACAAAATCACACTGTTAATGGGAGAGTAACACAACATAAGTGACCAAATGAACAGAAATTGGGTGCTTCAAAAGGTTTGAAGCCTTTCCCTTTAGGTTTAGCAGCTCTGTATTTAAAATACTTCATGGCTGTGAAGGATTAAGCTTTTTCCCAGACAAATAAAAACCATAAATGAGTTTTCTGTGACAGAGCTCTACGTTGCTAACTGGAAACTGTTTTTTATTTTGTTGTTAGCACACAAAAGAAAGTGCTCTGATAGGCAGAGGTACTTTTGGTGACATGAGTCAGAATGGAGTAACATTTTCAGCTATATTAAATGTGTGCCTAAGTGCTTTACTGGATTGGGGCCATATTGTTCAGCATCTTGCAGGATTAAGTCCTGGATGCTGGGCAGAGCTGAAGAGAGCTTATGGCAGCTCTGCACAAGCAAGGGAATCACCACACAAGGGGAGTTCTCTGCTGAGTGGAGACTGGACCAGAGCTGAGAATCTGGTCATCAGAGTATTCTGCTTCAGGAACCGATTTAAAGAAAGTCGGGGTCTGGATTAAACCCAGCATAGGCAGTCATCAGAAATGCTAAAATAGTGGTGATTTGTTGGATGTGTCAGACTGAACAATAGTTAAATTTTTCCTCGTTTTTCCTTTGTGATTTAAAAATGTTTTATGCCAGTTACTTAAGTTAGTTTAAGTGTGTCATCGTACCTGCAGATTTGTGTCAGTGAAAGTGTTGAAGCTATTAAACCTCAGAAGTAAGAATGTGGAATGTTTTAATGTTTACTCATCCAAAGCCAATGTTCAGCAAACATAGTTTCTCTGAGTATCATTACCTCCTTGTCTAATCAACACAAAGAAACCCGGGCTTGAAAGCTTTCATAATTATGCTATTAAATCTTAAGTTTTCCTACCGCCTTGCTTGATATAGTAATCAACAAGCAAAGTAATACATCACTTTTGCAAGCACCCCAATTAATTTTGAACATAAATCTCAACACATTTTCACACTATCCCATTAATTACTTCTGCAGTAAAAGAGCTGGTCTTTTGTCACTCTTTTGAGTTCATACAAAGGGAAAATATTAAAGGTAAGCATTAAGTTCAAATTTACTAAAACAGCGTTAATTTCTTTCTCCCCTTTGACATACGCAGTATAAACCCCCTATTTTTTCCCACTTTATGTTAATACACACACACTTCCCCCAAAAATCAAATGTAAAATATCAGCTCTGCAATAAATGTATTAAGAGTGCCAGATCTATTTATTTTACAGATTAGGAAGAGCAGGTTTATGTTAAAGCATGAACTTGTGTAGCTGAGGGCTAAATACTTAGAAAACATAGTTCTCATGTACATTTAACTAGAAGACAAAAGTAGACATTATCTGTTTGTAGTACCATTCATTTTACAGCAAATGGAAGGCTCTACTGCAATATACTATTAAATCTTTTAAGAATTAAATTTTATATAATTTTTTATCTTTGGTGAAAAAGCAGTAAGTATAGCATTTGTTAGCAATTTCTAAAACTTGGTGTTCCTAGTACTAAGTTGCCACATTTAAATTGATTTATACATTGCAAAGCTTAATCCATCTGTTTCAGTAGGCAATTAGAATCATTAGGCATGAATTATTTTAGTCAACAGAAGTTACTGGAGCAACATAATATTATTTTTGCTATTGAACTTGAACAAGCAGCTAAAGACTTCTCACTTGCTCACTTGGCTTGTCACCAGAAACAGACTATTACAATGAGTTTTAAGTACCAACCCAAGGCTCAGAGCTAATGAATAATACAGAAACGCGCGTGTTGTTCTTTGTCACCAAGTGTTACCAAATCCCTCCTGATACCTATACAGGGAGGAATGATTTTCAGCGACCTCACTTGCATATACTAAGTGTAAATGATTTTAACCTGGGCTGAAACTAACATTTCAACCAATACTGATCGCTAATTACGGTGTTGAAAGCCTCAAGCTGTCTCCTAAAAGTGCCTCCACAGAGGTCTGTTGGTACGTGGAGTCCAGCAGCGTGAAGCTCAGTGGAGCCCCGTGTCTCGATTGAGGCATCGGTGCTGTGGTTACTCTGCCTGTGAAACTGCAGGACTTCCACATGCTTCACTTACTGTTTGATGGTAATAGGGCAGGATTTCCACTGCTTTAAATCGTCTTGGACTGCAGAAACTAAAAAAATAAAATTTATATTCTCCATGAGGATTTCCTTCCAGATCTGTATCCTTCCTGTAGATTTGTCTTCAGATTTACATGGTGTGCATCTGAACTTCACCGCCGTTTTTAGGAGTGGGCTCTAGTTTAATGATTTAGCAAAAAATGGGATTTTGTTCTTCTGAGGTCTGTTCAGAGACAACTGACATGATTGACCAGTGACGAATTCTGGTGGACGAGTGCGGTGGTCATCAGGCGATGTTTTTTATTGAGGTGTTCAGGCCTTACTCATGTGACATGTTTTCCGTGCTGTCCTGAGCAGTTACAGCGTGAGGATTTCCATTAAAGTGCTCAGACTTGCTCCATGCCCAATTTGAGATCTGTGGATGGAAAGCATTTCCCATTGCTTCTTTTAGAACTACATTACTCATGTCATCCTTTATGATCAGTGTGTCAGGTTGTGCCCTGGAATTTATAAAGTTCTTTCTGTCTTCTCAGGTAGTTCCTTAGGCTTTTTAATTTTAATTTTTTCCCCAGGACACTCTTCTCATCAGATTCATTCAGGATAGGTTTTTTTTTTATCTCCCTCCCTCCCTTCCTGGCAGAAATTTCTCCTCCAACTACTTTTCATTTTTTAAGAAATCTGGACTCTCTGGTTTTGTAGACTTTGGAAGATTTAGCAATTCTCTCTCTTTTTAAAAAAAAAAAAGATGGATAAGAAATGGGAATCAAAGAAAGATTTGGAACCTTGCCTTAAGGGTCTTCTTGCCTTTGAGGAGTACTTAGCGCTTTGAAATATTTACTTGCTTTGGGTTAACTTTAGTAGTAAATTGCTTGACTGAGAAGTTCAGATACTTACTAGGAAAAGAGAATTCTCTCTCAGGTTTTGTCAGCTGTGAAGGGGAACCACCATAATTCATCTGTCTCGATTCATCGCTGTCTTAACACAGCCATGTATTCCCCTGTATCTGTTCCAGATACCATTTATTTTTCTTAGTTATGGTTTGAGTTTTATCACCGTCAAGCTGGGTTTTTTTGGCTAAAAATCCTGAAATTTTTCTAACATTAAAATTCCACATACAATACTTTGGAAGGACGCTTACTTCAGGATAGTATCTCTGTAATTGTTTGATTAGATCTCATTGCAAAGATCGTTCCTGTGGCCTGCAAAGTGTATTGTCTTTGTCTGTGAATAGCCAGCATCGTACCTGCTGTGTCACAAGAACTTTTGCCTTCCAAAATAGTCCCTTTTGTAGGGGTGTTTGTTGTTGAGTAGCCTTCTCCATGGTACATTGTATTTTTCCAAAGCCAAGTAGGGGATTACCGTACAATTGTAAATACAATTCCTTCCACAGAAAATAGCTATCTGTCCTCTGTATTCCCGAACGCTTTGTGAAGACATTTAGTATGTCTTCATGGTAACATGACATAGTAGTCAAAACAAACCATCTTAGTAGTTTGTTTATTCACAGTCAAGTTTTAAAAAAATAGTATTTTATTTTGATAGTGACTCATCAAAAATCTGGTATGCCTAAGAACACCACAGTCATACTAACGAAATACTTTGCGGCTCTAAGGCTTCCTTCAGTTCTTATATACTAAACTCAGTTTTGACTTGATTTATTCTGTTCCAGCTTGGATTCTCTGCATAAGGGGTGTAGACCTTTCCTTGTACCTGAAGTGCTTTAATGTCCATCAGCACTACTAGACTATCTTACTTCACTGTTTTATTTGGGGTACTCATATGTAACTTTCAAAGTGTTTCTCTACAAAGTTTGATGATTTTTACTGACTTGTGATTGGTTTTCCTTTTTTTCTCTTTACTTAGGTTAGTGTTCCAGATGATCATAATGCTACTTCAGGCAGAAGTGCAAACAAGCAGGTATTTGAAGGTTTAACAACAGGACTTCTGAGGATAACTGCTGTGATTTTCAGATGTCTTATCTCCAGCTTCCCAGATGGAAACAACCACTCTACTGCACTGAAGATAATACAGGAAGTGAAAAGTAAATCCTCACAAGTGGAAGCCTTCAACAGCAGAGTCCAAGACTTGATCAGGTTAAAAAAAATACTTCTCTAAACCTTCTTTACTACAGAGAAAGAAAATGGCAATGATTTCAGAAAGGAACAAGATGCTTTATCTCTTAACTTAGTAAGAGTAGTTTGTGTGTGTAGTCAAGAAGACTACTGAAATGCTATATTCTCAAACAAAAATGTTCTTCAAAAAACTGCAGACACAGAATACCAAGAGTTTTTTTAATTTTGGACTTGTTTTTTTGTGTCCTTTCCATCAGCTGCTTCTCCTAATTACCTAGGAGTCAGCTTCCATTTTTTCATTTTTTCTCTCAATTCTCTATCCAGCTCTGTATGCCCATGCCCTGTGTGGTCCTCCCTATCATGCATGCATTTATAGAAGCTTGCCATAAAATACATACTTCCTATTATATAAAGATTACCCAATAATTCCTGTAGTTTGATTTCAATTTTTATAATGTGGCTGTGTTTTATCAGCAGTTTTCTAAGTATATTTCTTGAGCAAAACTTCAGTCAAAATAACTCAGTGAATTGTAATAGTAGAGTAAAAGAGAGTATGTTGGTTTGCTCATCTTTACTTGAAACATTCTAATTCTTTGGTAAAAACACTTGAACCTGAATATATTAATATAAATATAATTAATATTTATCTAATATATTCTATATAGCTATAAAACTAAAATATACCAAACAATGTATTAGTCTTGCTAAAAAAGTACAGTTTCAGTAGTAAATTATACAAATAGTCATCAGTACTTTTTCAGCCCTCTGAGGAAAAGAAATTCCCATTATATGCTGCTGAAAATGTGTCACGGGGAGCATCTTCAGACTTTACAAAGTCTGGTATGATGCTGATGGATACAAAAAAGACAGCTGGAGGAGAAAAGCAAAACAAATAGTTGTCATAGATACCAGTGACCTCTAAAACTTTATTGTTCTCATGTAACCCGCCTTCTCCCCAAACAGGTTTTGAAAGAGTGTGAAATTTCAGGATGTTGTATTCTCCCCATTTCTGAATGGGAGGGTGGGAGGTCTGCTTATTGATATTTGTGCTGAACAGACATCTGACACTGACTGGGCCAAGCACAGGCATACCCTTAAGATAAGAAGATACATGAGAAACCAACTAGGTCCCTCACCTGAGGCACTTTAGGGGATCTGATTATAAATGGGGAATGAAAGGCACGATGACAAGGTAATAGCGCAATTAGGAAAAAAAGAGAGAGGGCATTTTAAACTAGTCAAAACCAGACAAATTCTATTATTAATGAGAATCTTTCACCTCCAGGTCATTGTATCATATGTCCTTGTGGAACTGATTAAATGAGAGTTTTAGGAAGGTGGGAGAAGAAAGAGGAAAGTTGAAATAAAAGTTGGGGTTTTTTCCTGTTTGGGACAACTAGACTAGACCTGATGCCTAAACAACTATTATCTACATGCTGTCTGGGTATCAAAAGGGCAGGCAAATGATTGGAATTATGTTACCATAGGTAAAAACACTCAGAGCTGGAGGCGATAGATTAGGCAGCTTTGACATTCCACTTGTCCGTACGCTCAGTCCTTCAAGGAAGGGAGTGCTTCATGCAGCTTCTCATTGTCTCTGGCTGCCATTAAAGTACGGTCCCAGCAGACTGAAAACTCTCATCCGTCTCTTCTCTGCCAGAAGAGCAGCCGCTTTGTATCCATGTGTAGGTGTAAAGGAGGGTGGACAATGAGCACGTTTTGCAGGTGTCAGGCTGCAGAGATGTTCATAGGGAAAAAAGAAGAGGATGTTGGGCCTTTTTGTGAGTAATCATCTATCGGTATTTTATTGAGTTTTTTCTTTCCCCTCCTTTTTCACAGAGAGGTTTCTAGCACTCAGCGTTTCTCTGTGACTGTCATGTATCTAAGACCCAGCTGTATTCCTGGGATTATTCTGCTATTACAGGAGAGCTTGCTTATCACCCATATGATCAGGTGGATTGCTCAGATCAAAATCTGCAAGAAACCAATGTTGGCAACCTTTCATGTTGCTAAATAGGACAGACAAACTTAACCTGAACAACGAGTGTGCAATTAATAACCTTTGTGCATCTTCAAGTGTGTTTAACTGCAATACTTCAGCAGCTTTAAAAATCTTTCATACTGTCATTACACTTCTTGCTTTGTATGCAGTGGATTTTTGTTCTTAATTACTTTCATTGCTTCCAAAAGCTGTGCGTCAGCAGGGTAAACTTTGGCAGAAAGTCTAGCTTCTAGCCCTGAAGAGAGATTAGTCTTTGAGCAGCAACACTGTCTGAAAAGTGGAGAGGTTTTCTTCCCTAATCTTAAAATTCCCTGTTTTTTCAAAATCAAGACTGTAAGACATGAGGGGATAGTTATTTTTAGTAAATACTTGTACAGCTCCTGTGACAAGCATTATCTAATCAGTATTATTTATTTACTAGAATCCAGAAATAATAATGTTCCATATTCAGTCAAGTCAGGGTCATCTTGATATTATAGAAACATACAACCAGTGGCGTTCCTGTCTCAAGGAGCCTGCGTTCTCAGATGCAATCTCAAACAAAAGGACTTCACAAGCAAATAGAGAGAACGGCTGGTAGGATGGAGTAATGTTAACGACAGGAGGGTTCAGTGTAAACTGGCAGTGTAAAAACAATGAATGGGTTGATGGTGGAACGGTGAGTGAGTTGATGGTGTCTGAAAGCAATCGGTTCCCCATGTTTGTTAAGTGAGATGGAGGCACAAGATACAATAGCAGTTGTTCTAAAATTAGAGGGAAAGAGAGGGAGGTGATTGTAGCAGGGTATTTGTCTCCATAAAGGAAGTTGATCTCTCATAAGTCAGCAAGAATGTACAGTTGAGATGGAGTAAATTCTGAGAAACTGAATGTTTGTGGTAAAAATTATTATTAAAAAAATCATCTGTGTGCACAGTTTAAGCGGAGTTCTTAATGATCAAAATATGAGAGAACCTAGTGTGGACAGACAGATCTTGATACGGGGGCAAACAGCAAATTTTTAAGCGTAGGTTTCCAAGCTATTAGAAATTTGAAGAAGAAACCTGAGCAGTAGTGATCTGATGATCAACAACGATCTGATCTACCCTCATAATTAAAAAGGCAGTCAAGTTTTCAGTTTAAAAAAAAAAGCAAAAGTCACTAAGATGGTTTACTCTGCGTCGAGTTTTGGTTGAGCTCCTGAGGCGGCTTTGTGATCCTGAGCCTTGTATACTGATGGTAGAAGGTGTTACCTGCCTGTTCTTTTGGTCTCATAACTGCTGCATATATTTTAAAAAGGAAAAAAACCCGCAACAACTGCGCAGTAGTTGTTATGATATACGTATTGCAATAAAACGTTATCTGGGTAACATCATTGTCTTCTTGAATTAGTGTGTTCTACAAAGTTTATCTCTTCATGCTAAAAAGAAATTGTGCTGCTGCAGAGCTATCGAGATTGTTATAAATCATTTAACTATGGCAAAATTCCATTGTCCTTCTAGGAGTATGGTAAAATAAACATTTACACTCATCTTTCTTGTACAGTATAATACAAATTATCCTACACCAGACAGATCTCTTAACAAAAACTACTGATAGTTACAGAGAGCCAGATCTGAAGTTACTGTAAATTGGAATTGTTTTATTGAACCCTTCAGAAAGAGTTTTTAAGTCATCGCAACCTGCATTTTGTACGGCGTAGTAGCAAAGAAGCAGAAATTACTTCCTTTGCAAAGTTTCCAAAACCAGTGTGGAACTATTTTTTTAATACAATTTTTCCCCTTTTTCCAGTTACGTGGTGAACATAAGATTGATAGACAAGCTGTGTTGCTGTTTCCTCTCCGTTCAAGGCCCTGTTGATGAGAATCCCAAAATAGCAACTTTTCTACAAAACGCCACAGCAGTGTTGCATGGAATATGTCAACTGTGTTTTGCTGTCAATGGAAGGTAGGTGCTCTTTGTCTGTCATCTCTAATATAGTCTTCAGGCAGCAGCTGTTGTAACCCTGTGCCAACACCACGTTCATGAAAGCGAGCGTTCCAGTGAAGCTGTTAACCAGAACTGTTCTTAGTCACACGGTAATAACCGGTAAAGAAACAGTGCAAGAAATTCACGCTGCTCAGCCTTTCACCATTGAACTGTAATTAGTTACCTGCACTGAGTCTTGATTCTTGTAAGTCATATATCAGAATTGCAAACTTTATCTCCTTTACTCATCATCACGGAGAGGGTTTTATCACTGCTAATTTTAAGTGTCCAGTCCTACGGACTTCAAGAGGTATTTTATTATCAGCTAAAATCAACTCTTAATTGATTTGTCTCTAGAGCAGCCTAATTCTTTAAAATACCACTGTCAGTAAGGGAATTACATTTTCTGAAAAGAAAAGTATTACTAGATTTGTCAGGGAATTTTCTAACCCAAAATGTTCATTACCGTAACCTAACGGGGTTGTGGGGGGTGAGCACGAGGTATGTGTCTGCCAGCAAATCTGGACTTCTGTAGTCTATAGCATAGGAGAGCCTGTCACTGTGAGCGTCAAAATTTCAGAGCTCTGGGTGCACGTACTAGCACCTACTGCTGTGAGAATGTCACACGTTTAAGGAACAGACAAGGAACTTTACAATGAATTCCTGAAGGGTAAAATGCTGCTAGGGTTGAAAAACTAGAGTTAATAAAATACAAAATAAGAAACAAAGCTATAGGTAAGTGCTGTTGCTGGTAACTCAGGGTCACATGCACATGGAAAAAGAACTGCAAGAAATATTGGCCCAAAGAGACCATCCCAACTTACTGAAGTTTCCCTGTCTGAAAGCTGCCAACTTGGCATTTTATATTCCAGGAGAACATTGCCAAAAGTCAAATGCGTACTAAAAAAATAGTATATAAAAATCACCCTTCTCTTAGTGGAATAATACTTCTAGCTACAAGAGCAAGTAATATAATATTTGTAATTTCTGAAGCAGGCACATGCTTTACCCAAGTAAGAGATTTTTGCACCCCAAAAGAATACAGCACTGTGCGAGTACTTCTTTGAAGACCTTCTGGGCTTTGCAGCAGACAAGTAATTTTGGAGGGCTGAGCGTTTTTCTTCACAGTTACACTAAGAAGTATCTGATCTTACTACCTGCCTGTAACAGCAAAGCTTTTGATTTTTTGCAAAGGTGCTGATTGTTCTCGCTTTCCAGGTTGGATCGTTCATCTGAGCATAAAAAGAAATTAGAGGAATGAACTTTGAGGTTTCAGGCCTGTTGTCTTTCACTTTTAGATCAAAAGCTTTGGTGTTAACTGATTAGAAGGGCAGTTTAAATTAAATGTCTTTCATCACCTGAGCCCACTCTCATTTAAGAAGTGAATGCAGAGTGTAATTCTGTCATGTTACAGAAGCCCTTAGTATTTGAGGTGATTTAAATGGAAAAAGGTATTGCCAAACACAGATTAAGGTGGCAGAAACAGAGCTCAAATTTATTGAATTCTTAAATATGTCACAATGCGGCAGCGCATGTTGTGTGGTACATGATCTGCAGCACAAAAGGTGGCCTCGCTTTGTGAGAACTACAGATGCCTCTTTCATTCGGGGTAAATAGTAGTAGGAGCCAGTGCAGCCTATTCAGTCGGAATCCGGCATTTCTCATTCTCCAGCTCGGTTGATACACGCTTGCGCACCAGACAGACGTGCCGTATTGTACTCCTCTGTCCGTCAGAGTAACTGACTGCTCTGATCGTAGTGTAACATAACCACTTGTGAAGGTGTTACTGGGAGGAAAAGAGCCTAGTAAGTACTCCCAGTGCTCTGACACTGTAGCGTGAAAAGAAGTTTTGCCAAAATAGTATCAGGCTTTCACTATTGTTGCAAGAATAATTTTGAATTGTTCTGTTGATGTATCCCCCTATATAGAAAGTTTCCAGTCGGGAACTTCTTTATACTCCTTGATGGTGATCATGGAGGCACAACATTAACTTGGTTTTTTCTCGTAGAGCTATTTCAGTCTGTTTTTCCTCATATAAAAAGTTGTCATTCCATATTAAATGCATTTGAGTCGTTTCGTACAGTGTCCCGCGTGCTCTGTGCCATGGAGTGGCATAGCGGGAAGCTGACAGGCCAGCAGACGCTAGGTGGCCAACACACCGGGACCACCGCAGGGCTCCTGAACCATCCACAGAGCCCCCGACAGTGAGATCCTTTATGAGCTAGAAATGGCCAAGCGCTGCGTGATCTTCTTCCTTCGCTTTCAGACACCACCAGGCTGTTATGAACTTAACTGCAACTGTAATCTGTGATATCCCGAGAGGGCCAGAAGTTAAACACTCTAACTCCAGTTTTAAACAATGAGGAGATCCTGTCTTGTGGGCACAAAGTACGTTAGGCCATTTCTGGAGCTCCGAGGTAGGAAGAGCTGTCAATCCAGACTTTCCTGTCTTCCTCACAAGAACATTTCATAAAACTACCAACCTTAGCGCAATGTTTCTAAACCCAGCTCTGAATTAATACCCAGTGTTTATTTGGACAGGTATTTCATGGAAAACAACTTACAGGCAGGGAAGAGATCTCAGTCAAGTACCTCCCTGCACACTACCCCTACATCAGGCAAGATGTCACAACAATACTGATTATTAAAGGATATAGTCTCAAATTGTATCATATATGTATTTCAGCATTAAGTATTAAATGAGGTCTGTGGTTGATATAATGTAGATGATAAAATTTTAAGACATAAACTAAGATACTTTTTTTATTCCCGTGGTAGACTCGGGGCGAAAAAAGTCCAAAATCATGGAGTTAGATACAATAAAGGAAAGTCTTGCTAATGTAGGAACATAAATTGGAGGATTCTCAATTTCAACATCATAAAAAGTTATTGAAATGAGGGAATCCATTCTGAACAAACGTTATAAACATATCTTATTATAAGAGAGGGATTTTCTTTTCATTAATGGTCGAGGTCTTTAATAAGATTTAACTTTGATATTGATCTTACTTCTCAAATGGTCATTTTTGGTACTGGCTAATAAATGCTAGATTGATTCTTTTAATTGAAGTTTTGCTGTGGATGTAATAGCACATTTTCCAAACATTGTGTAATACATATAGAAGATGGTTTGTTGAAAACATTAATAACTTGTAACCCCATGTGAATCTTGCTTTGGTCATTTTTATACCCTCGTCTGTTACACAGTAAGAATCAGGGAGGGTGACTTGAGAGCTCCAGCTGGAAGTCCAATTTGTCTTTTGCTGTGTTGCATCCATTGATAGCAACGGAGGGGAGACCTCCTTTCTCCTGGATGATTTAGAGGTGTACAAGAGCTGAAAGTAGGGTATTGTGTCTTATTGTATATACTGAGAATTCATAACTTGCAGCACATCTGAATGTCGATCTATCTCTGCTTGCTGAGCGAAAGATGAACCTGGCGTTTGATACTTAGGCTTGAAAATTGTGGCTGTGATAATGCTCAACTGTTTTTACTCACCATTAAGGATAACAGTAGCCAGAACTGAAAATAGAGCCATTTGTATTATCCTGAAGCAAAATATTAAATAGACTTTATACAGAATAGCAGTAGTTTATGTAGCCATATAAATCTGTCTTGCAGTTTGTGTCCAATTCAGATGTCTGGTAGCAACGTTCAGGATGACAGCCTTGGTTTCCAGTGTTTATTACTGTAACTGTGAGAGATATAAGGCCTATTCTGGGCCCCGGAGTCCTGAATACACATATGGAGCATGCTTGGCTTGTAAACACAAGACAGAAAACAATGAGCAGGCATGGAATGCAAGGAGCGTTACTAAAAATATTGCCATGCTGGCCCAGCTCACCTTTCCCTAAAAGCAGGAGTGAAGACCAAGAAAATATATGGCAAGTCCTTTGTCAGCGTAGCAAGGATCTTGCTTGTGTTCCCATCTTCTCCTACGCTACACGTCGTTCATCAAATCTATATCAGATCTATATCCCTTTTTTGCCCTCTAAGACTCGGGAACTGAGAGTTCTGTCCAAGAATTTTGGTTGTTACTCTCTGGAGGACTCTTGTAATGCCTTATTTCACTTTGGCCCGTTAGTAGTATCTACTGACGCTTCTGCCAAAGTGTATCATGTCACTGAGGTACATGATGCACGACACTGGTCAGTGTGAGGTTAAAATGCAAGTTAAAAGTTTACTGGAACTCCCAGAAGACAAATCTAGTAAGTCTGTGGGAGCTATGAATGAAGAAATTAAACCACGGAGTTAATGCAGGAGAAGAGCAGCCATAGGGCATTGTTAAGGGTTAATGACTAAGGAAGAGCAGTACAGTGGACTGGAAATAACACAGATACAAGGAGGGAAATGAGTTGTGCATACGGAGAATATTGCAAATAATAGTCCCTCAAATCATGTAGCTTCTTGAGACAGCAGCGTTTTTAAAATTTTGCTGTTTTCTTGATGTAAGAAATGTTTGCAAGCTCCCTCGATTAATCTAGGAAAATAGAAAGTCATAGGAGTACAGTAGCTAAATTGTTACATGTTATCTTAAAACAGTAGTGGGGCACACATAAATCTGTGTCAACAGCTAACGAAGCTGTGGATTACAAGCTGCAGTGGCAGAAAGCTGCAGATATATAGGGTTTGATCCAGGAAAATAGTGACTGTCGTGTCACAGATACGCACGGAAGTAGGCTGGTCTGGTTTCGGTTTTATTACAGTAATTAAGATAATGTCTGTTTTGGCTGCTGGATAGCAAATCAGATGCAAGTCTGCCTGAATGCTGGTTGTGCTTTTCACCCTTCCAACACACAGCAGATCCTGCAAGGACTGGGAAGTAACTAAAGCTTGTTCTTGAAATTACTGAAAGGTTTCAGATTATTGCTTTTAAACAGTACTGTGATTCCTAGCTTCACAGTGTGAATTATAACAAGGTCTGACAGGTGCTAAATACTTCTTTATACTTCTTTTATTATTATTTTCCCTCTTTATTTTGACATCTCTTTCTAAATAAAATAATTCAGAAGCAAAAGTACAGATGATAGTTTTTTAAATCCTAATAATAATTAAAAAACCACACAGATTATATTCTAAGCCTTTTGAAAATTCATGTTTCCATTTGGTTCCATGTTTTTAATCAGGAGTATATATTTCAAATATACAAACATTATAATGTATACCTCTAGAGAGGCTTGTCTGCTTGTTAGCTCAGTCAGTTTTTAAAACAATATATTTTCAAATATAAACAATTTGCTCATATTGAAGCTTGGAGAAATTGTAGTTTTATACTTGTTCTGCAGAGTATGCTGTTTCTCATCAAGCTTTTCTTAATAAATAGTGGTGTATTTTAAGCAGTGAAGTACCACTGTTTAGTATCTTCCTTTCCTGGGATGGATATATCCATATTTTTAAATTCTTAAACCTTTTTTGTAAGTCATAAACTCAGTAGCAATTCCTGAGACTCCTTGATGGCAGAAGCTGAAAATCATAACGGCAGCCCATAATGAAAATTCCCTGCATTTATTAAACTTTTATTTTTAAGGTCCCGCAGGTTGTTTGACCATAATATAAATATTTGCCTGTTTTTCTGTGTTAAATATAGAGACTTGGTAAAGTTTGAAAACCCCAGCTATATAAGCCAATACAACAAGTCCTGTAAGTCTTGGTTCCCTTCAGTGACTAATGGAGGAGGTTTTGTCCATAGTGCCTGTTTTACTTTGGCAGCTGTTGCAGACACAGTCGGAGAGTAAGCTGCTTCAAGTAGGACAATTACAAGGAGGTGCATCCTTAGGAATCACCTCTCTTAGCATTAGTTACCTAAAACCTAGGTTTCTTGTACGACGTAGCCAGCTTCTGGGTTTTCTGGGTTTTTACTTCAGTCTGCCTGCGGACAGTTAGCACTGAATTTTCACTGGACGTACCTTTGAAGTAGACTAAAATCTGCTAAATGTATGAAATCTGCTGGTGTGCAGACTTGACCGAAATCACTCAAAGCAGCATGTGCAAAGGTTCACGCTTTATTTTCCAACATCTCGTATAGATTTTTTTTTCTACTTTAAAGCCCACAACCAGGATGAATAACATCTTTTACCTTTTTATTGTAAACATTTAGGCTTAAAGTGTTTATAACTGACAGTGAAAACCAACAGAAGCCAATGGCCTGTTCATATACACATGAACTGTAATACAGGCAACATCAAAAATAAACGTTTCTAACAGTTCTTCAACCCACTGAACCTAGCAGACAGATTTTATATTTTTTTTTAACAGTTTTGTCCTGTGGTATAAGTTTAAAATCCCAAGTCTTTTCTGGGGGAAAAAAAAATAACGCTTGCATTTGGAGTTATTTTACAATTGACTTTTTTATGTATATTTTGATTCATTCACTGCTCCAGAGCAGCACAAAATGGTAAAAGGATTTCATCCAGCAATGTAAGCTTTTTCATATGGAATTGTTTAAAAATAATGATGGAGTGAGAGTTGAAAGCAAGCTAACTTTAACCTTTGGTAAAATTGGTCAATCATCTCATATAGTCACCAAACATTCTGTGAGGTATTGTATATAGTAATTAATTTGGGGTTATCATTTGACCCTGAGTGGTTATTTTTTTTTCTGTTTTGTACTATTGAAAACCTAAGATTAAAATTAAGAAATGCTAGTTGGCAGAAGGGGCTGTGCTCTCATGTGATACTGCGGAATAAAACATTCTAGTTACTTGTGTGTAGTTAAGTGACGGTTAGCACATTGTGGCTACTGCATTCTGCAAAATAAATAATTGGCCATCAGAAAGTATGGAGTCCACAGATGCAGAAACCGAAGTTGCACAGCGGTGGTGGCAGAGCTCTGTTAGCTCGCCCTCCTCCTGCAGCCGTCCAGGTTCCTTCCTCCCTTGCAGCCAGGTTCACGTGCCAACGCGACTCAGAAGTCTGCAGCAGGGGTCTGCGGAAAGGCACAGCTGGCAAGGCCACAGTGATGGTTCAGGAAGTGTCTCTGCTGACTCCATTCAAACACACTCACTTAAAGACCACAGAGCTTCAAAAATTGGAGATTTTGGGCATGGATTCCAAGCGTAGGAAAAGGAAAGTAATGCCATAAATTGTTGGGCAGCATAGCCCCACCCAAACACACTTAGAGCTCTAGTATTTTTTCCGCTTTTTTTAATTTGTTATGGAGTAAATGTTAGAGTCCTTATGAGTCTTAGAAACCACCAGCTGAAGGTTTGTTGTTCTTCTTTTGCAGCAGGTAAGTGGCATCAAATCATAACTGTAATCATCTTTACTGGAAAACTTGCGCAGCTATGTCGCTTTTGTTCTTACTGTGTATTACCTAAAGATCTGATTGCTTCTTTCAAAGATTTATGAAGTAATTATACAGTCTCGTGTGGTTTTTTGTTTGTTGTGGTTTTTTGTTGTTGGGTTTTTTTTGTACAGCATAGGTATCACAGAAACAGAACCAGGACACGAATCCTTGAGGCAGCCCCAGAGTATGCTATACTTAAAAGTTTTTTCAGTAGCATCGAACATTCACAGTCTGTAAATAGAAATAACTTGGCAAGCAATGGTACCCATAAATGCTGATTTCAGATAAGATCATTCCTTACATGTGTGATCTAGCTGGTAAAAAGCAGAAGTGAGTCATCTGAGCAACTGCTTTCGAAACGTAAAGATGCGAGCGAATAGTGATGGAAGAGATGGGTGTGAGTAGAGTGAGTTGTGTGCAACCCAAATCCTGTCCTGTCCTGCTCACCTGGGCTCGGGACGGCAAGAAGAGTCCTCAAAGGCTGTGCAGAGATACTTCCCAGCGTGAGCACTAAAATAACCTTGCTAAGACTCCCAACCCTCCCCTCCTTCACCTGCAGCGTGGCAGCCTCCTGGCAGGAGCTCTGCCCACTGTTGGGGGCACAACAGGCATTTGTTGGGGGTGTTCTGTGGGACGTGGAGGATGCAGGTTCATTATCCTGCTCTGCCCGTTTCTCTGTCTTTCTCTTAGGTCCAAGGAAGCAGTGGTGTGCTGTTGCAGATAGAAACTCTTTATCGATAGACATTGTTGTTGGGTGAGGTGGTGCTTTCTTACCTGCTTTTGTGCTTCACTAGAAAATGTGAAAATGGTAGAACAAGACAATGATAACCCCAGCCTGGGAGCTGCTGAATGTGTGATCCAGTTGCTCCATTAAAAACAGACGTCTGTATCACAAAAGGCAGGATTAGTCAGCCTACCTGGGGTCTGCGTCAGAAGCTTCACCAGAGCATGGCAATGTGTGTAACAGAGGGGTGCGAAGTGCTTCTGATGCAGCACTGGAAAGATCGTTTAGAGCTGTTCTAGTCAAGGAAAAGCTCCTCGCTGGTTCTGGTCAACAGGAATATTCTGAGCCCTCTGAGTGCCCATGATTTTCTGTATTCAGCTGAGGGCCTTCAAAGTTACGGATTGTTTTAGAAAGTGGTTCTTGTTTCTGCTGCTTTCCCTTTCCCTTTGCTTGTAGTTGTTACAGAAGGGAAAGATACGTTCACCCAAGTTGTCCTTTTATAACGTTTTCTCATATCACCTGTCGTATTTTCCTTTGGTTATTAAAAAAGAAATTATATATATATATATATATAGCCTCAATCTCTGTAGCCTCTTCTGATATTGACAATTTTTTTTGTAAGATGGAAGCATAGTAGATGAGGCAAAGACCGGGTTTTCCGTATTTTCAGTGTTACTGTTCGCTGTATTTTAATATTTTCACATTTCCTTTGCCAATATAGATTAAATGTATTCCATAATGAAGTTCAGGGGATTTACTTTGATGGGTTTGAATTAGAACTCAGAGTATATATAAAACTTGTTGAATTATTTTCTGTACTTTATTTTTTATTTGCCTGCCTTCTACACATGGTCACCACTCTGGAGGTTGAACAATCTTGATCTTCCTTACTAGTGACTGTCCTGCATCATCTTCTGGGTGATTAATAATGTGAAAAAACAGAAACACTGCAAATCGTGTAGAGATTCTGAAAGTTTGGATGTGAGAAGGGAAACGGTATCTCAAGTTATTTACCCCTCTGTCCTGATATCCTAGATAATCAAAAGCCTTCTCCATTATTTTACGGGCATACCCAAAAGATGCCAAAGAAACCTAGTTTCCATTTCCACAAGCCATGCTGGTTTGTCTCGATCGTTTCATACTTCTTTGTGCCTCGCTACCGTACAGTCTCCCATAATAACATCTGACTGAAATAAGTAGTAGTGTGTTTTGTTAACTGCTCAACCACTTCATTCTTAAATTCCTGCAGAACTATTTGATTAAGATCATCTGGTCCTGGTAACTTATTTTGCTACTTAGGTAGGCAGCTTCTTCCAGTGCCTGCAGCCTGTCACTGAGGCAGCGAGAGGCTCCAGGCAGTTCTCCCACCTCTGCTGGCTGCTATTGCGAGAAAGAAGGATGGGTGTAGGCTACTGACCTGAGACAGAGCCTGCATGGAGCCCCTAAAGTGCCCCCAGGCTTCCAGCTTTAAAGCTGTTGAATTTCTGCATGGTCTCAAGCCGGTATCATGAACGCATTTGGGGAGCAAAAGCACCAGTATGTGGAGAGAGAGATTTAAAGATAGCTGCACTGCAGTTAAAGAGAGGGGGAGACGGTGCCCAGATTATTGAAAGCGTTTTCTGGAAACGCTGTGGTTTCTTGATACATTAGGTATCGAGTTTTTTCCTTTTTAGCAGTTCACCAGTTTTCTAACGTTTGGCTTATTAGAAGTACTGCATCCTGGGCAAGTGTTCTCACTGTGAGCTGGTCATCTCCTCAGACGGTTTAATGTTTCTTTGACAGATCTTGGAACATATTTGACAATGCACGTCAGGACCCCACAGGACTAACAGCAGTTCTTCAGTCTACGGATCTGGTTGGAGTCTTGCATATGCTGTACTGTGTTCTTTTTCACGGGACAATTTCGGATCCAAACACAGCAAGTCCTAAAGACAGCTATGCAGCGAACACAGTCCAGGTTGCCATTCAGAGTTTACGTTTCTTCAATAGTTTTGCTATTCTTGATCTGCCTGCCTTTCAGGTAACGGATGTTTTAAAACTTTTGCTTAGTGTGAAAATGTTATTTATTGCATATACTTTTGGACTAAGTTTTGTCTTTAAGGTCTTAGTTATTGAAGGAACTTTCATGATTAAATGTTTAGGGTTTTTTCCACGCTTAAAATTGCTGGTTACTTCCGCTCTATAGCTGTGGCAAATGAATTTAAGCAAGAAGTGAAAATTTGGACTATGCAAAATGCTGAATCCCATCCATTACTAGTTCTATTCAAAGAACCTCACTTTCAGCGTAGTCCACTTGGTATTTAATAAGCACCAAAAATGTAAAAAAAAAATCTTGGTCTAAAGCATGAAATAACAGTTTTTCTAATGTGAAAGGACTTGCTTATATTATAACCACAATTTACATTTTTTCAGTGCTTTCAGTGGCCACTTGCATTAAGATTGTACAACTGAAACTCACAATCACTTGATAGCAAGTTGGCGTTTTTTTGTCTAAATATAGTTTTACTGATGAAAAATTGGAAATTTAACTTCTTGTAATTTTTAGTTACAAAAAAACCTCAAAAAAATCCTGTTTTGCGTTAGGAAGGTAAGTCTTTTCTTACCTTCTTCTGTGAACAGATTTCTGGTCCAGATGAATCATTTTGCCATACAAAGAACCCACAAATACTAATATATCTCAAGAAACCACTATTCATTTTTAAAATACCAGTTTGTACTTAATGCTGTGTTTATCCCTCTGCCAACTACCCTTGTGTCTGAGCATTTGCAACAAACCATCAGCATTAATTCCTGAATCCTCTGGTCTGCATGAGTTGGTTCGACATAAAATTGTGCAAGATAGTGCTTGCTGCATAAAGGGTGGTGGAAAACTAACCAGTGTGAATTACTTCATTCATTTTCTCCGCGCAGGGCTCCGCTTAGGAAGCATTCTCTTCGCCGTCTTACTGAATTGTAGGCATAATGTCGTTATGAGACCCACGGCTCTCCCTTTCAGTGCGTTAATGTGATTTGTTTCTGTAATGTTAAAAATATCCCCGTACACCTGAGGCAGTTTGCTGGCCATCCTGACCTTGTGGACTTTAGCAGGCTAGCAGACAGCAGAAGGAAAAAGCGTGTTTTATGTACTGTCTGATTATTATCTCTAAGGAATAGTTTTATCACGTAATAGTGGGACTATAGAATAGGGTTTTTTGATTAACAGAAGAGGTCTGGTATTCTAGAGTTTGTATTAGCACAGATGGCTCGTGGGTATATATTTCATTTAATTTGACAGTCTAAACAATTGAAAGATGGTAGTGAGAAACAACGCAGGATCCTGAGCTGATATTAATTCTGGCTAAAAAGGAAGCATAGTTTCCTTGAAAAATTAGTTTAACTTTTATACACAAACTCAGGTGCCCTTTGACCTTTGTTGTCAGGAGAGGTTAAACCTGGAGTGCTAGGTCACAGCATGTGTGAACAGCACTAATTAAATAAGGGTGGACCTAAGACCATGACATTTACATGATGTAAAGCAGTAAGTGGTGGCTGTATTGTGCATTAAATTTTGAAAATAAACTAACTTACCAGAATGCTCATGGTTCAAGATGGAACCACAGCTGAGTGTTTTAATTGTCAAGGATTCCACTTTTGCTGGGTAGATGCAGAGTACGCTAAAGCTAAACTACACTACAGACTGGGATTTATGTATATGTGCTTAACGCAGGCTACAAGGTATAAAATCAAGAAAACTCTCAAATGAAGGAGATTTTCTCACAGGCCTGCACTGCTCTTTCATTAGAGTTAGTAGACTGTCATGCTCATTCCTTGTGCTTTAGCTTTCCCCTTTGACCTTGTGTAGTTCTGTCTGTTTGACATGTTTATTAAATAGAGGCTGTAGGCTGCACAGATAAAATCTAATTCTGAATCTCCACGTTACAGCAATTTGCCTACTTTTAAAAAGCATCCCAAGAAGCTTTGCAGCTGAGTGTTCTCTCCTTTTGGATGTTTCTAGCTTTTTTTAATGTTTGAAAAGTCATTATTTGTTATTAATCTTTGTATTCCATTCAGAGCACACGTTATTAATGAGAGATGCATTTTGCTCTTTTGCAGAAATGAAGACGGTTTGGTTTCTTTTGCTTATTACTAAGAAATATTATTAACATTAAATTTTCCTGGAACATGTAACGTACATCAAATGAAACGGTCAACCTAATGCTACACTGAATGTCAGCTAAGCAGAATCCAGTTTTTCATGTGTCCCTTTAAAATTTATTCTTATCTTTGTGGCTTTTAATGGTGTAGTCCAGTTGTAAAGCATAAGTTACTAAGAGAGCTGATTCTGTCCGCCTCCAAAGTCATCACAACAAAGAACGTAGTCAATACTTGACAAAAACAAAAAAAAAGGTGCAGTCGATGTGCATGTAATTCACATAATTTCTAAGCATACTTCTAGACTGTGATTTCTGTTTCTTGGCCTTTTTTTCAGTCTATTGTGGGTGCTGAAGGACTGTCCCTTGCATTTCGGCATATTATCAGCTCTCTGCTGTGGTACTGCTCCCAGCATACGTGTGAAGGATTGCTACACGAAGTCATTATTTGTGTGGGCTATTTTACTGTAAACAACACAGATAATCAGGTAAGGCAAATGGAAAATGGGATCAGAAGTTATCGAGTGCACATTTAGTCATGGATCCCTCAAGAAAACTAATCCCCTCAACATTGTTTTTGAAGTGCTTGGGATTCCTCTGAGCACAAATACATGCGTTTGCAAAGGAGAAACTGGGGTTGCATCTTAACACAAAAACGTTAATTTTATGCAGCCGTAAGCAGTCCCTGTGTTCTTATGCAGACGATGATGCTGACGTTGCGTTGATTGCTGCTGCTCGCTGCCAAGATATATTTAGCAACTGGTATTTTTAATTCCAAGTTAACTTTGTGTCAGTTTGAGATGGCTGTGGTACCCAAGTAAACCCTTCTGAAGCCAAGCAAGCTGGTCTGCCGTGAAGACGTGTCCTCAGATGCCAATGTAGCTGTCTCGCTCGTAGCCAGAGTGCTCGTTTAAGTTTAAGCCATTCTTTTCCTTGCATCTTTTTAGTAGTAAACCGAATACTCCATCGAACCAACCATGGAAATTCCCCTATAGCTTCCTTGATTGTTGTCCGCTTTTGTCAGTGTAGTCGGGCCTCATACTGGCTTGTAAAATAACCCAGACACAGCACTTCAACACTATTTCAAATATTTTAGTCTTAAAAATCCCTGGGTTTCCTCAGCTTATATGTAGCATCTCAGGGTATATTGGGCAGGGCAGAAGTTGGCACGGGCTCTTCATTTTTGAGAATGTTAACCTGACTCTGGATGTGTAGAAACTGTGTTATGGTGCCTAGGTCTTTGGTATGAGTCAGTTGAGTACTGTATTTTGTAAATGTACTTGTGTTGTCCTCTGTCCATACTCGTAATACCTGGTTCCTGGTTTTGTTCAACTTCTGGGGTGGAGGTTCAGGATGAGGAGCTTAGCGCCCTCAGGTAAGCTGAAGAGCAGAAGAAGCAAGCATTACAACTTGTCAGCAGAGGTTTAGAGAAAAGCTGTCCGATAACCTTCTTAGAGTTGTTGACTATAATTGGAACATTATAATATCTTAAAGCTGACAATGCTGTCAGAAATATTATGTAATTATATAATGTAATTACACAGTAACGTTTCTGTGGCTTTGGCCACAGCCGGAGGGAGGATCCTGCAGCCTTCCTACCCTGTGCAAACAAATCCCCCTCGGGTCTGGAGCCGACTCTGGGCAACACTTTTTAATATGATCCTTTTGAAAATCCATGTGATGTTGCTGCCATTTTCCGATTCCCACTGCTACACAACGGGTCGTGCGGGCATTCAGAAGTGCCAGCAAACAATGTTGTCTTTTCTCCGCAGTTTAAAAATTTCTTTTCTGGCACACAAGTATAAACAGATGTGATTCATTGCACGGAGGACTTCCAACTATAAACGTGCCAGAAATAGCGCAGAAGAGGGATTTCCTACCAGCGCTGTCAGTCCGTAGTGCCTGTCGCTGTTTAGTGCTCATGCCCTGGGGCGAAGGTCCGACCACGTCGAGCAGGCACCGTGCCATGGCGCAGCTGGCTACAGGGGCTGCCGGCAGGCAGTCGAGAGACTTAAGTACGTGCATAATGCGTTTGTCTGTGGGCATGCTTCCCGGCTGGTGGTTCTGCAGGGTCTTGGAGTCTTCAGCATGTGCACTGGGGGTTGAGGGCATGTGCCATCACTAATCTGCCCCTGGACTGAGTTAATTGTCAAGATGAAAAGGTGGCTTCTGCAGCTCAGAGAGAAAAGTTTGGGTCTTTGGTAAAACTACTGTGGTGTTGCTTTCCGTACACAAACAGCAGTCTCTTACGGTGGTTTGCCTTGGTTGTACTATCTCAATAGGTGTCATGACGGGCATATCTTTTTATTTAATTTCTGATACCTATTTGATAAGCTTTTAACTGAGGAAATGACATCTTTTTGCTTAAAAAAACGTTTTGAAAAACTGAAGCGTTGCTCACTCAGGTCCTTGCAAAATGCAGAGAAGGCTTTGGGGATTGATTTTTTTGGTTTTAGTAAAAGGAAGTATTTTTCCTTTTGTTACTAGGCTGGCAGCGAGACTAGCTTACAGTTCTTATTTTCGGGTGCTGCTAGTGTTGTGACTTCCAATGAAGACACGATGCCTTTCATGAAAAGGGAAGTGCTTTCTATTCATTCAGTTACAGTTTAATTTTTGTTACTATGTTACGAGCTTCCAATTTTTTTTCTTTTGTTGTTGATCATCTGCAGAGTGCTACTAAACATAAAAAACTGGTCCCACAGTGAAAGCTTTCAAATAGTAGGTTCGAACTCCTGGAAAGAACAGCATAATGAAAATAGATAGACCAGGCATGGGCTGTGAAAACAAATTACCACAGAGCCCGATAGCTCTTCTTTTATTTAGTATTTCAACAGGCTTTAAAAGAGTCAATAACTGACAAGTTTCACAGCGGATTTGCATTATTCTTGCAGTCATATGTACGTTTGTTTTGAAACGTTTGTAGTTTAAATAAGTCTTTTCCTCTCTAACTTTGTATTCCTTATTATCAACCTTTTTGTATTTTTAATTCCTTTCAACTCCTAAAAAAGAGAACAAATAGTTATTTGGAGTTTTTGGTGTGTCTTTTCTGATTCCTTTATCCATCCACATGATCAGATAAATATCCAAAACACTGTACTGGAGTAAAGAAAAAATGGCATGAATTATTCAAAAAAGTTGCAGTTTCACAATTTGCAGAATAGATAGATTTCTAAAAAGGAAATTTTACAGCCTGTCAACCTCACCACTGACCTTCTGTAGTAGTACTGTGATTTAAGTGAGTGAATTATTGCCGCTATGCAGTCAAAACAATAAAAGGGCAATTTCCTAAATATTTCACATTTATGGAAGAAAATCTTCCAAGAGCATCGTATGCTGGTCACTTGATGTCGTATAGGTTTGTCTGCTTTTATTACGCTACCTGTGAAGCTCTACGTTTAGTCGAGTGTCAAATACAAAAGGAAAGTTCTTTTCTCTTCTGTATCTTTGAGATTCATATTTTGCTGCAGTTTCCAGGAGCCCCAAACAGGAGGAGGCCCCTGCGGTGGGTTCTGCTCACACGCAGATGGTGACTGGGGTCCCAGTTAGCCTTCTCACCACGGCTGGCTTTTGGTCCAGGCCCAAGTGATTCTGTCGGAGCGATGAGGACAGGGATTCCTAAGGAACACATTCTGAAGTGTTTTGATAGTGCTTGCTCTGTTTATTTTAAAAATACTATGGTTTTGCTGACTCTGCCCACATATAATATATTAGTAATATTCCTTTCCTTTTTTCATATTTTGTTTTAACATTCATAAAGCTTTTTCAGGGCAGCTGCTGTCACTGAAGAAATAAATCAGTTATGAAACTGAAAATTTCAAAAAGCAAAGAGTGTTTCTTCAATATTTTAAATGCTTTAACATCATTAGTCAGGCCTAAACTGCACTGTCTGTTCTGTATCGGCACGTGAACTTTTGTTTACTATAGAGTTAGACAGCTTTCGTTTCACAAGACGGGATTCTGAAATCCTGCTGGAGCGGAGCTCGGCTTTATTAGGCATCTGCTTCGCATGAAGTATGATCGAGGAAGCTGATTCTCTTTTTTTGGCCACCATTTAATCTATTAACATAGAAAAACAGGTCCCGTAATAGTAAGGACAGACGTGTAAAACTAAACTGCGTAATAAAAATAATGTCCAATCTTTGAATAAGCCAATCGTACTGTATCAGAATATGGGATTAGAGTTTCTAATTAAAATGTTCTTGTTAATTAAAAATATCCTTCTATTTCATTACATTTTTATTCCCTTTCATTGTTTGATTTAATTATTATAATGAATATAATTAGCATGTGCTGTCAACTCAGTTCATTTGCATATTATATTGGATAATTGAATGTGGCCACGTAATTAAATTACGGTGAATGACAGACGATTTGGCTTCTTTCACATTGCCGTATTGGGAATAAAAATCTTTCCATATTCATTGCAGTTAGTGAATATTTTTCATTTGGGAAGTCATCACCAGTCAGAATTTCATACTCGGGATCTTGCCTAACAGGCTCCAAAAGAAGTTGCATTGTTCGTTTGTCTTGCTATGCATTTATTTAAATAAAAATAGCTTTTGTTCTTTCAGTCTTTGACACACGGTGTATTTAGAGTGCTCACGAACTTTGGGGATTTGTAAGGTACAGAACTGTACACTTCTAAATTGTTGAACTAAAACATATTGTTACCAGATTGCAAAACAAAATCTCTGTGAAAGAGCTAAGGAAAAGTGTATGCAGTGTTCAAAAACATAATTATAAAATTAGGGTTCGTAGATAGAAGTAAAAACTTCTTTCAGAATAACCAATGCGATTGGAAAAATTTGAGCACACAAACCGTGTGTCCTTGAAGAAGTGATTTGTCTTCCAGTTGCATAAGTCTGACTAATTTCTCTGTCACTCCAAACCTTATCCCTAAACACTTCTGTCCATAAGAATATAGTACATTATTCTTACTGTAAACTTAGAAACAGTTGAAATGGTAGTGTCTAATAATCCCCGTGTTGAAAACAGAAGCAGATGGAATTAGATTTAATAGTATCATTCACTTATTAGGCATATATCCTTGCTATACAGATGTGGAAAATTTATTGCAAAACATATTTCAGGCATACCAGCTAGCTCCAGTTCAGGGAATAAGGAACAGGAAGATTACAAGATATTTTTGGGAGAGGAATATCTCCTGTCTTAAAGTCTTACACAGCAGTATCACAGGTATAAATATAATGTTCAAAGAAATTAAAATATTGTATGCTAGGCACAGTTCTGAAAGGATCGTGAAATTTATGACTCATTCCCAGCACAAAGAAAGCATGGTGGGTAGTCCCCAGGAAAGGCTTCATCCTTTTTTGGTTCAATTTTTTGTTGAAGGGCTTTAACCCTTTTTTTTTTTGTTGAATGATTGGCTTATAATTTTATCTTATTACTCTTTAGCATTTTTTTCATGTGGCAAGTCTTACTTCTGTCATAAAATAGCAGTTACATTTCATCCCATAGTATGTGTGTATCACCTATATATGCATATGACATATATCCTAACTACAGGTACTGCTGGCTTGTAAGGAACACCTACAAAGTGACTTCAGCTGAAAAGTTACCTTCTGTAGTGAAATTATTTTGTGCTTTTGACAGTGTTAGTGCGTACTGAGTCTCAGTATGTGGCCAGTTTCCTCTAGTGTATACTAGAGGAAAAATTGAGAAAATCAAAAGTTGACAGGAAGACTTGGAAGAATGGTTATAACATATTACATAGAGTTTCCATATGTGTTGTTTACTAGAGGCCATCATTAAACATTCATTATGTTGCTTTTGGGGCTATGGAGTGACTGGAACAATTGTGATCTGGTAGGCGAAGTTTTTGAAAGCACAACACACGAGTCAGGGTGCAGGAATTGGTGGTTACCATATAGTTAATGTCTGTATTTGTAAGTAAATAGTATCTGAAATTACCTAATTCTCATTTTGTTAGGTTCTTTTCAGAGGAGGGATTTTTAGGAGCATGGATTTCATGTTGAGATTGTGGGTTTAGTTCTTTAAACCTTAGAAAAACCCATCTAGGAACATAAAACGCCCACAACCTTCTAAAGCTTTATAGGTTTGAATGAAAAACGCCTGGTAAATTTTGTGGAATAGCTGTTTTCAGCAAGTGAGTGATTCATATGAAGTTGTAGTCTTGACTGCAGTTTGGGAGCACCTCAGCTTGTGAACAAAAAATCCCCTAAGGATTAAACTCACCAACTTAAAATGGAGCAAATTAAACCAGATCTGTAATATATGCTTTTTCCTCTATCAGGCTTACATATTCGGACTGCATAAATTCACTGAAGTTAACCAATGTCTTCACCGAAGATGGCATTCTTATCTAGGCAGTTGGTGGAAAGTGGGGATGCCTCTTAGGTAATCTGTCAGACACCTTTGTTGTTGTTTGGGCTTAGTGAGAAATTTTTTAAGTGTCATGTATGGCGAAGCAAATAGAATAAGGCAAAAACAGGTGGACTGTGTATTTCACACATCACATCTTAATTGTATTTCTGACATTCCAAAATGCATCCTGTAATTTTTAATTATTTTTTTTTTGAGAGAGAGAGAGTGTGAGGAAGGTAACCTAATACGAGCAAAGACTATGAAATCAAGTGTATCTATTTTCAGTTCATGGTGATTCCTTGTAGGAGAGGAAGAGAGAGCTTATAGCAATTAATGTGAGAAATTAACACACTTGGATTTATCTTATTGCCTTATTCTTAAACTGTAAACACAAAAGAAGAAACTTAGCTCCCAATGTCCTAAAACCCAGTAAATTCAACAGGCTTAATATACTGTCGGTAGGTAAAGCTTAGAGATGAAGAGAGCAGTTAGCTAGTGCCGCTTCCAGAGTGTGACGTTCTGATCTTATTCCTGGGTCAGGAACAAAAGGAGTTTGGTGGTCTCAGCTTAATCGCCAGTGGACCTTTGTCCGCATCAAAAAACCACCACAGAGTTTGGCATAATCCTGCTTATTAAGCAGTTTCTTCTCAGCTAAGACCTGGGCCTGGAACATCATGGGTTTGGCCAGTGGAGATCCGTTGGCGGAGGTGGACGCAGAAGCCTGCACAGTGCCTGCCTTCTCCCTGCCTCGTTGCCACCCAACCTGTCGGTCTCTCCTTTTTGTGAGAATTAAATTTCACACGGAAATTTAAAACAAAGTCTAAAGCCTGCAAATATTTAATCAGGCCTTGTGAGCTATTGTATGTCTTGCCTCATCTGTGAGGGAACTCCCTGTACTTCTCCCATAAACTTTAAGTTTTCCAAGTCTCCGCAGACCCACAGTGAGTGTCCCCACCGTCACTGGCCCCCCACAGAGAGGACGCCAGCCTGCTCTGTGTTCACAGCTTTGGGCTCGGGCAGTTGACAGTTGTTCCAAGCACTTGGATGCTGCTCTAAGGGTGGGAGCCTGCAGGAGGCCCAAAGAAGTCTCCCAAATCCATTTCAGCATGTTCAGCTCAAGTAACACTTGATTGAAGCGATACTGAAACATAAAGAAAAAACAAAACATATTAAATCTTGCAAAGTAAGTACTATGGAAAATCTTACTCCTCTTCCTCTCCCCTTAATAATGGGTAAATTGTAGCATGTTTTTCACGGCAGAAAAGTACATTTTCTTGCTCTCTGAAGCTTTTCCTCAGCCAGCTCTGCAACACATCCAGTGGCTCAATGTTTCACAGACTTTTTACTTGATGATCAGATATTTTCACAAATCCTTTACACTTATTGTGGAAGCCAGAAGACAAACCATACTAGCAATAAAAATTCTAAGACTGTGTAGCTTACCTGTGAGTAGGGTTTTGGAGAGTGACAGAAAATGCCTGGTTTTGAAGAACGGAAATGCTCTGAGGGCTGCGAAAAGATTTGGTGTGTTTTAAACTGTAATAGTTTAATTATTCACACCCTCTGGGGATTTTAACCCAACCTAGCTATGTTTTCAAGGATGATGGCAGAAACCTCTGCCACAGTCTGTTTGAACTTCTGTTGACTAAGGTGCTGTTGCTTTTTTAAATCAAAAATTCTACATTCACATCAACGGAGTTTCATCTGTGTAAATGAGTAGGGAATCATGCCCAGAGCAGCAGCTTAAACGTCCAGGTGGTACATCATCAGAGTTGAAAATGTTACCAAAGTGTGAAGATGATTCTTCAAAAATAGTGCAGGGCTACAAGGGCTAATTCTAATCATTTCACTGCTGGAGATAGTACCGAAGGATTTGAGACATGGCATGATGGGGTTTTTATTTGAGCTTATAGAATATGCGTATTTCTCAATACATTTGATGAATAATAATACTCTCCTCTGATTAAAATTATTAGGCCAACATTTAAATGTATAAATCTCCTGTTATTTTGGAAACTGTGAAGCTTTCTATTTTCTAGAAAGAAATTATTCCCTTCGATTTAACAAGGTACTAAAGTAATGATTAACAGTAAGCACAAGAGCAACTTCACGTGTTAAAATGTTTATTTTTGTGTTAATGTGTTAAATACTAAAATGCTATCATTTTAAAAATTAGGTTTTTCCTTAATACCTCTTCTAGTTCAGGCATTAGATTACAATTTTCTCCTGTAGCCTGGGCATGTGTGAAATTCACAAGTAGCCTCAATGCATATTAAAATTGTTTTTGTTCTCCTTTCACCACATAGTAATGGAGCTTATCTATTACAATATCTGTTTAATATTATATATTTATTTGTGGCTGAATTTAATTATATATGCTTCATTTGTTATCTTAGAACTAAGGTGACTTGCTAGTTGTCATTTTGGCTGACATTTTTAAGAGCGCTTTGTATAAAGAACTTCTGGATTTCCGACTAGCATCGCTTTCGATAAACATTTTTACGTCTTTAGTGCATCACTGTGCTTGTATTTGCTATTGTCCTATCCTAAGTGCTTGAATGGCGTAGAATAATTGCGCAAAAACTGCTGAGATATTTTTTTCCTTGTTCCTTATACACAGAGCACCTCTGGATCTGTGTGCTTAAACCGTGGAGCTAGTTCTAAAAGGACAATGCTCGTAGTGTGGTTTATAGGAAGACTAATGTTATTTCTGAGCTCTCTTATCTTCTCTCTGAAAGCTTACAGGCGATGTAAAGAAAACAAACACTGGAATTTTTCAAATAGACAAAATTCTTATTTTTGAATTTGAATGTAGCATTCTGGAACGTTGTTTTTGCATGGAAGCGGTGCTCTGATTCCCGATAAATGTTAGGAGGAATTTCGAGCATTCTTTGCTCAGAGCCTTGCCTGTAGTGGAGTTTGTAAAATGGAAAGAAAAGAGCTTGACCTTAAAACAGAAGAAGAGCCTAAGTGGTGACATATTCTGCTGATTAAATACTAGCAGTATGAGATCTGTTTATATAGAAGCAAAGAAATAATGCAGATCTAACTTTGAAGAGAAACTCTGGACTACTAATATAAAGACTGATTTCTTTTACAAAGTTATAAATAACCTGACATCAAACAAAAGGATTTAACTGTTTGATGGAGTACTGTAGTCACAGAGATTAGATGCACAGTTCCTGTTCAGTAAAGTTGTTAGTTGTTTGTCCAAATTAGAATTGACATTTATGTAAATGATAAATAAATAGAAAAGAAACATTAACTGTTCCCATACCAACAGTACAATTTTAAGATCCAAATGTTTATAATGGCCATGTTCAAGTTTGGAACTGTAGGTCGTACGAGATGGTGGAAACAGCAAGGAGTGCCCCTTAGAGAACCATTAGCTTTTAGTCTGAGTCGTTCTAAGAAAATTGCATCTGAATGCAAAATACGTTACAGCAGAGGAGCATAGCCAAGTAGAAGAGCACATTTTAATGCTTGGTTTCATAAAAATAACAGGAAATTATATTGAGAAGGGTGTTTTTCTAGAAAGTTAGTTCAGCTCACATTGATAATTCCTGTATTTGTTTCTAAGTGCCTATGGAATACACCATTGCATTAGCAGGTTTTTTTCTCTCCAAGACCTGAGGAAGGTTTCGCTTCAGGAAGTTTTAAACTTTACAGAGCTAAGATTCAACTCCATTTTCCTGTATCCACTTCACGTTAGTATAATTTTGCCGAACTTTCCATTTGATAAAAGAGCTATAGTTCTAGTACTTGGTCAGAATTACTAAAAACCACCGGCCTGACTGCAGAGCGCTAAGAACAACGCTGTCCTGCCGAGTTAGTCACCCGAGAGCAGTGCACTTAAATGGCTTGTAAGGTTTTGTTCAGATCTTGACATTTGGGGATTTTTGTGGCTACGGATCTCAGTTCTCTCCTTGGCAATCTTTCTCCTTTCTCTGCTGTCTTAAAGTAGCAAGAAGCAATTTTTCCTTTCTTCCCTGAATGAAAGAAACTGATATGCTACAGAAAGCACCTATAAGTCACATTATCTTCCTGGTGCAGTGTTGCCAAGCAAGCATTCCCCTGCTCCTGGGGCGACCTGGCAGCACGTGTGCAGCTCCAGGGGCTTAGATGGCAGCCAAGAGTTGCTGGACATCGTCTCTACCTTCGTAGTTGGATATACCACTCCTCCTGCAGGTCTCATTCATGGTGGCTGTGTCCTAGCAGGGCCATTGATGCCAGCGATGCATTTCCTCCCAAAGTTTCTGCGGTTTTACGTTGCGTATTTTAACAGCATCCACCATGACATAATGTTAAGATATAGCAAAAGGAACGGAAATTATAAGCAAGCAATGTGATCAAGTTAAAAAATGAGTTGGATGTTAAAGCTGCTCATGTTTTGTGTAGTTGATTTTTGGAAGGCAGAGTAACCAGGTGGCTCGTAGGAGGGATGCAGGAGAGTACCGGCTGCTGTGAGCTTTTCTGTTACTTGTGGTGTGGAAAGCACACCTGTACACCTTTGTGGAGAAAAGTGTTACCAGTGACTTCAGTGAAGCGTCAGCTTAACAAAAAATAAGCTTTTGCCCTAACGGTAATGGGAAATCTGTGATAAGGGAAGTCATGGGCAGCACAACAGAGTGAAAATGAGAACCCAGATAAGTTACAGGATCCGCTATGAAAAGTACCTGTGTACAGTCTGTTTGGCAACAGTTAAACCACGTCTTCCAGCTGTATTTGTGAAAAGTGTCCCAAAAATGAAGCAGAAATTATGGAAGTACACATCTGGAATGTTCCTGAGTTAGCCTGGGGCTGAGGGCTCTCGTGTGTTCCAAGGACCAGCACCGGCTGCGTCCTCCAGCCCTGGAGCTAAGGGACCCTGGAACACTAGGTGATCGCTGGTGGCATGGCTTGCCACGCGCAAATGGATGTGGCCAATGTCTCACTGTAGGCGCACCAGCTTGCTCAGCGACTTCCTCTGATAACTAGGGAAGCTGCTTTGGCCCTTCAAAAACACAGCGTGCTGTGAGCTCAGCTTTGGGCTTCGTAACCTCTAACTGTTTGGAGGAGAACAGCTTCTTGCCAGGCTTAAACCATCTTGTTTTAACCTAGAATCCTGTGATGGGGTTTCTTTTAATTATGACCTAGGGGGGAGCAACCTTTGAGGAAATAATTTCATAGAATGGTAAATAAATTATCATTTTAGGCACGTGGTGAATGTCTTGTAACTTTCTAAATGTACAGATAATCTGCAGTCAGTGATCATAATTGGTTCATAATATTATGATTCTCTGGTCTAGTACAGTTTAGTTCATTGAGAACCTGGCTTTCTGAATCAGTTGAATACTTACATCTCAGTTCTTCGTTTTGCCTTTGCACAGACAAAAAGCTTGCTGCTGCCTTTCTGTTCCTCCTGACCAGAAAATTAATTAGCCTCTTTGAAAGATAATTCCAGTGTTTTTACGGTATGTATGGACAGAAATAACTGACGTGAATGATGCCTTTCCAGAGCTGCAAATGTCCAAGTGAAACAAGATGACTTAAATCTATCAGTAGAACTAGACTAAATATTGCTCTAAAAATCAGCACTTCCACTCTGCGGTAATCCCAGACTAACACTGCGTAGTACACAAGGAGTGAAAGAGTTCTTGGTCTGAGACCAAACCATTTTTTCTGTTACTTGCAATTAAATATCTGACAATATTTAACATACATGTATAGAACCATTGAAAACCAATCCATGATCATAATCTTCTTTAAATCTTTTGAAGGTTGCAGGCAAAGTTTTAAATTCAATTAGTTTCTCTTCTTTTAAAACGTTTTATGTATGTAAAATGTGTGCAGTTACAACCTGGGAACAGAAATTGTCACCAAAAATGCTACTTCGTAGCTAAAAAAAAAAAAAGAAAATCTTTGCAAGACAACTTAATTGACCTACTAGTTCTTGAAAAATTAGTAGCATGCACCTACATGACATGGCTAACTAGGACATATGAATATATGAATTATCATTTCAATTTGGCTAATATTTGGTCAATAATTTTTGTTTTCTCAATGAAAATGCTGTCTATTACTTACAAGGTGCTTATAAACTGAGTTACCTGATTATGAATATATAGTTTCAAAGAGTAGAGGATTCTTATCTTAATTTTCTTGTAAAATTAACCATTGACTCTGTGAGATTTTACTGCCGACTTGACAGGTAACTCCCGATACATTCTGTGTCATTGCTGTATCATTCAGAAGACCAGGATCCTATTAGTTATGAAGATTTTATGACCCTACTTTGACAAAAAATTATACGTATGCATTTAAAAGCAGTTTCATGATAAAAGGAATATAGGGAAAGATGAAGTGAAAGACAAAGATATGTATATGCAGCATGTAAACAGATTTAGGTGGTGTTCACCACAGCATCTTTCCTTTGCTAGTCCAACATGCCAGCGGTTATCTCCTGAGTGCACACTCCTTACTGCAGGATCGTCAGAAAGTTATTTTTGGGCCCTTGGAGCTTCACAGAAAAATTAAATGAGCTGCAGCATTCCCTTTTGTACCCAGAGGAAAATGGTGCCCAAGTTATTTGGGTCCATATGATTTGTGGCCTTCAGTCCTGGGAAGGTCTCCTTTGCACAGTGCCAGGAAGCAGTAGCAGGAGAGGAAGGCTGCTGGAGCTGTCCTGGTTGGAATACAGGAAAGAACTGCAGAATCCAGGATGGAATATCCTCCTAGCAGTCACCTCAGGTCTGCAGCCAGAGACCCTACCTAAGCAACAGGGGAAGCCTTATCTTCTGGCAAAGGCATGAGTTTCCCTCACAACTTTATTACTGTTCCATACCACAAGGAGCTTTAAATTTTTTTGATTCATTGTCCTTTTTTTTATTGCTCAAGTGCTGTGTGGCATATTGCTGGCTTTTGTCATTGCAGTCTGTTTTGAAAGACTGACTCTTAAACTGCTTCAGACTTTCACTGCTAGAAGAATTGCAGCAAATGGCCAAGCAATATACCATACAGTGAGTATCGGCCCAAGGAAACTTGAGGAAAGAATGGATTCCATCTACCGAGTTTAGAAGTCGTTAATCATGCTTTCCCACGTGATAAACTTCAGAAATACCAATCCAGTGGATCAGGATGGTTATTGCACTCAAGAGTGCAGAGTGCGGTTTCCAGAGAGTCACACGGGAGCACGGGTTGCTGGTAGGGCAGAAGAGAGTGCCTGACCCTCTGGCTGTTGGAGATTAAGCAAATTAGCAGGACCTGCAGAAGGCTATAAACGGGTGGGAGTGACAGAAGATAACTGATAGGCAACCTTGAAAGGTGTTACTCAGTAAAAAGTTCCCACAGGTCATCACATTAGTCATTGTGCTCTGGACAGTCAGCTAGTGCAGATTCAGTAGGCGCAGCCTATGTGCTATAGCAAAGCTGGAAATCCAGACAGAGACCAAGCAGGGAAAACCATTCTTTAACCTTCAAAGGTTGAAAGTAAGATGAGGTATTAGAGGGGGATGTATTGTGCAGCCCTGCTAACGATAGGCTCACACGGCACAGAGGTTGCTTCAGTTCAGCAGAGTAAACGTAAGATGCTCCAGCCTTTCATTTCCAGCAGGCTTTTACATTGAGGGCCGGCAGCACCGCTGGGCAGTGCTTCCTGGTGAGCTAACCCTGAATCATCCCATCACCCTGCTCTGTGACAGGGGCTCCACCTCGAAAATGTGTCAGGGTCTTGAGATGGGCTGGTAGCACAAAGGAAAACTTCATTAATTCATCATGAAACAGCATTTCAGAAATGTAGTTGCTGTCTCGCTTACCAGTGCGTAGTTTGGGGTTATTCTAACGTTTACTGTGTTGCGGCAAAAATAAGCTAAGCTAAGCAGGTACTTCTTGGGAATTTGTTTAAGCTAAGTACCGGCAAAAGCAATGAAGTTGTATGAATATCTATAAATTTTGAGAGTAAGCAAAAAATTTTAATGAAATACAGAAAACATTAATCTGAGTTACCTGCTCTGAATTTAAAAAAAAAAAAAAAGTAGCTTGTACAAATTTGATAGGTCTCAATTCAGAAAAAGAAAACCACAAGCAAATATTAATGGAACCTAGGCACCTATCTGAAGTTAAGCAAGTGCTTAAATGGTGCTTAAACGCTTGGCAGTACAGAAATGTGGTGATTTAATTAGGATCTTGTTACATTTGACAGGCATATCTGACTTTCAGGTCAGAGAGAACGCAACAAGAAAAGCTAATTCTAGGCAAATGTCTCTGGATTCCAGTATGCGGCAGGAGGAAAAGCACACTTTCTGCACTGGATTTCAGTAAGGAGTTTGTGTGTCGGGTTAGAGCATTTTGTAAGAGGAGGATTCCAGGCCTGTAAAACTCCCTGGGATCTTTCAGCCAAGTGACTGCTTTTTAAAAAAAAAAAAAAAAAGTCAAGAGAAGTCTTTTTCTACTGTAACAAACTTATTGGCAAGGTTTTAATTTGTTTTCTTCGGTGTTCATCTGCTAAGTCAAGTGCTGGACTTTACTTTCTCCACCAGCTGCCAGACAAGGAATACGTGTTCTGCTAGAGGTTTATTTGTTTGGTGTTTTTTCCAGTAAGGGGTGACTCATGTTTTTTTTTTTTTTTCCAGAGTACATAATATAGTGTATCAGGTTTAGTAGCTGCATTAGTACGATGAGCTGAAATCATTAAATTGATTCCACATGTTTTAATACCAGATTAAAACAATGAGCAGCCATTTGTCTGTGCCTTCCTATCTTTAATGTTGATAACATCATAGTAGTAAAAAAGCTGAAAAGAAGATGGTAATGAAATAATAACGCCGTGGAAGCTACCTGCGTATCTACACTGTTTGTATGGCAAGAGTTCACTAATTATCTGTGGCATTTTTAGAACAAGTAAAGGAAGTGAAGTGTGAAATAAAAACTGAAATCCCAAAAACTTGGTTTCCTCTGCCTCTTCATCAAGTGTACAGTAGCCGTTAGAAAGAAACCAAGAGTTTTGTTCTGTCCTGGATCAGAAATAGCAATTGTAGTTATTTTAGTACAGTTACGATTGATTTTAAGTACTTCCTGATTGTAGAATTTACCATAGAAAAACATAGATGTGTATAATAACCGCTCCAGTTCATTTAAAATTCCGGGATCACAAATTGGAAAGGCACCCTCTTGCTTCCGGGGTGGTAGCCGACAGTTAAGTTTAGCATCATCCCGATGCTTTTTCTCCAAACAATGTCTGAATGTATGCTTAATTGCCACATATTGCACTGTCTTTTAAAAATTTCTCCTGTCTTAAAGGGCATTAAGACATTTCTACCAGTATTTTGAAAGGTTTTCAATGACTTTTTGGCTGGTGAACTGAAAAAAAAATGCCAACTATTACTTTGTTGATCTTGTTTTTAAACTGAACTGCATTATCAACTGAGAGGGTGCTCTGAAGGTATTGTTAAAAGTGCTTTGAAAACTTGTAAATCCCTGTAATTTATGTTCCTGTGGCCTCAACTGCTTCTTTCTGTCCTTCTGGTTTTAATTTGAATGCAGACTTGTCTGGGTGTGTACCTGTAAAATTGTGTTTTTCCAAGTACAATTTACAGTCGTGACCCTAAGTTTTACAGTGTTCTAACCTTATAGGAGCTTCCTCCTATGCCGAAAAGCCAACTTTGGGTCAAACAGCTCTTTCATATTATAACTGTCTAATCGAGGTTACTTGGAACAGATCCGATTTTGGCATTTTTTAGTTTATCGCAAAGATTTTATAAGAATATCAAGTAAATTGGAAAAGTTCCTTTGCAGGAGACCAGTGATAGCATTGCCTTATTTCTTCAGATGTACACAGTTGTAAACTTAGCCTGCTTCATGACAACAGTCCCATTTATCTAAACAATTCTCCTTTTAGAGTCAATGGCACTGATAGAAACTGAGATAAGAAATACAGATGGGAGGATCTTTCTGAGTCTCCACTTACTGAAACTCCTTGCTGTGCAGCTTACAATCACCTTTTCTTTTTGGTGCCTGAGAATGCGTGGCAGACATCTACTGTGAAACAGAGTCCTCTCTAATTGCTAGAGAGCACTCTCGTGAAGGATGAGCGAGCTTCGGGAGGGTTTTTACAGTCCCAATGATCTCTCTCTTGATGTTTTTGGTGGCTGCTTTTTTTTCCTAAAGACGTGCTTACTACGTTTAAAGGGCAGGAGTTGGGGTTTTTTATTTCGTAGCTCTAACTTGCAGTAGTCCCTTTGCTGTAATTCTTTGTCTTTTGAATGAAGGTATTAAATTGTCTAGTTTATTGTAATCTGCAGCTTAGTTCCTTTCTCATTTACTTACTGTCTTTTTGGGCGATGTGGAAAATGAAGTTTCACAGCCTTAGATTTTTTTTTTTTGTGTGTGTGTTCCTCTGCAATAAAAATAATACTTGCACCCTAAACGAGAAGTTATTTGGACTAAATGTTATAAGCTTTATTTTTAGTATTTACTCATCAGCCGTGTTCATTTTTTCAGCATGACTTCAACACCCTTGGTGGTTAACAGGAAGAGAAGAACAGATAGACCACGTGTTTTAATTTTGTTACGTTTGTATTTGCAGATCATTGTACAATCTGGCCGTCACCCCACGGTGCTGCAAAAACTGTGCCAGTTGCCTCTCCAGTATTTCAGTGATCCTCGCTTAATCAAAGTGCTCTTCCCTTCGCTAATAGCTGCTTGTTACAATAACCCTCAGAACAAGATCATCCTGGAGCAGGAGATGAGCTGTGTTTTACTCGCCACGTTCATTCAGGTAGCTGTTGCAGTAACGTAGCAGCGGTGTGTGGGATAGCTGCAGTAGTTTTCCTCGCCTTTGCTCTGTATATGGAAATCATTTGCCTTAAGTAAAACAAGTAAACAGCCTTGAAGTACTTGAAGATTCTCTGCAGCTCTTTGCAAACCACACATTATGCCTGTACTTGAGGCATCTTAGAATGCTGAAAGGTTACCCGGTAGTTCAGGTTCTCGCTATCACACGCAGAATCCTGTTTTCATGAACGTTACTGGATGTGCCAGCGAGATTCGATGTAGATCCTGCTCTTATGAGACAAGTCTTAAAATATTTTTTTAAAAAACTAGTGCACATATAGCATATCTGAAATCGGTATATTAATGTGTTTACATACAAATGTACAGTTGTATACTGTGTACAATGGATTTACAGAGAGAACTGAACAGAAGTGTATATATTTTATGCAGAAAATACACAGAACATATGTTACCAGTCTAATCTTGCAATCTTTATTTTTGACAGTAAGCCACTGAGGCCATTACGAATATTGTTTTGAATAAGGATTTACAGCATTTTTGTTCCTTTTGTCTAAATTTATATGCTGTGCTTGATATGCATTCCTCATGTTTTCCATACATTTTATTGACTGTTTCCAATGAATAAATGCCCTTTTTGTAAACACTCTACTATTAAAATATAATATGCTTTTAGGAGTCTAGTAACTCTGTATCAGTCACCTGAAAGTTACTGCTGTTGATACAGAAATGTTACTCAAACTCTTTTTCCTAATGCTTTACAGCTAGTCCAAGGGTAGGCTACACGGAGTTGGGAGAGAAGGCACAAGAACTAAATATTTACTAAAAGTCATATCATAACATCAAACTTCTGAGTGCAACTACTTTTTATCCTTTTAATACTAAAATAATTGTGTAGCAGTATTTAAAAAAAAAAAAAGCTTGGAACTTAGTATTAAAAGAACTTGCCATATAGTAATGAACTTCTGCTTAAATATAAAGCCATAATTCATCTTTGACTTTCCTGTAGGGAAACTACAGATTTCAGTGTAGAAGTTGCAGTGGCAAAAAATAATTTGAGCATTATGAGTATAAATGCAGCAAGTTTAGTTTGGTTTTTTTCAGCCAGAAAACATGAGTGTTCCCTATATGAATGATTACGGTTATTTACCGTGATTTCTATGCTAAAAGAGAGAGAATGGCATTTAAATCTGCAGTAGCTACAGCAAAGTGTGAGTATATTTACAAGGGTGAATGTTACTAATTTGATTTCCAATTAGAGGTATACCTCAGATGCCGAGGCCACATACTATGCTTGCAGGCTTTAAAAAAAAAAGGTATATTAAAAAAGGGAAGATCCCTGTGTGCTGTAAAGTGTCAATGTCTTTGCTGACTTCACTAGTACTTTAGTATTCTACTCATTTTAAAATCTAATCCCCAGTGTTGCACATACACACAGAGAACGATTCTGAACGGAACCGAGGAATCCTCAGATACCCACACAGACAGAAGAGACTTTCCTCTGTAGTTTTATTTCAACCCTCTGCTGTCTGCCCAGCAAATCTCTCATTTGCTTCAGTGGAAGGTTTGGGAAAGACTGTAAAATGTTTTCCCCATGACTAGAAAATGAGATTCTTTCTGTGCCAGGGAATGCAAAAAGAAGTCCTGTTTACGTAAAAGTTTGGTGGTGTGTACAAATATAACACTTAAATACAGTGTGTTAAATGTGTGCAGCGTAAATCAAAGGAAAACGATTGCTGGATTTTACAACGACCCACGTTATACCTCCCTACCGACAGATTTATTTCTGTCTTCTGAAGCTTGCATCATCCTTTTTGTTACTTCTCTTTCTAGATGTGCTGAAATAATTAAAAAACATGTAGTAGTGTCCAAGATGTGCTAAATTGTCTCTCTTGTGGCAAATAATACCATCTCTTCTCCAAAATACTTGAAACAAAAGATAGGATCCTAAAAGCCCCCTCTGCACTGGGGCAGCTGACTTGCATAACCCTGCGTTGTTCCGAGCGAAGTCGGTGTCCTTGCTGACTCCGGAGGATGCAGCGTCCCGTCCGATAGCAGCAGGGATCGTGCATCGCGATTGCCTGCACCTCAGCTGGTTACGCAGCCGGCTGCAGCGTTGGCCGGAGTTCATCACGGCTGTGGAAAAACTTCACTTGGGCTCCCGCGTCGCTGGGAAGCACAGCCGATGAAATGGGGACAAGTCAAGGATTTTGTAAGAGTGTAGTTGAACTCAGGAGCATATTTCTAAAACACCATTTGCTTTAATGTAACACAGCTACAGTAAATGTTCTTTTAAATTAAAAGTCATGATAACTACCTCCTAAGAAGATATTAAAACCTTGGGGTTTGTGCTGTATATTAAAAATTTTGGGGGGTTGTTGTTTTTTTGTTGTGGTTTTTTTTTTTTAAAGGTATAAATAAAGATATAAAAATCTACTGCATATTATAGAACTTAATTGCTGGCAGTATTCTCTTATGACATGTAGCAAACAAGCCAGGATTTTTTAATTTACAGATTTCATAAAGTATTGTTATTTTTGAGTGACCATGAAGACTTTAAAATGTTGTTTTAATTCCCCAGATGTAAGATCGGAAAACCTGATGCCTTTTTTTTTCCCCCCCTCCCTGTAGGATTTTGCACAGAGTTCGGGCCAAATGGAGAATCGCTTATCTCAGCAGAGGGGTACGTCTCCAGTGCAGTGTAACAGGGTAGCAACTGGGTAACAAAAATGTGTAGACACTGTATTTTACTGTGATTTAAATATTTTGAATCTCCATCGCGAGGAAAGAAAGATTGTAAATTGCAAAATGATTTTGCAGTTTGGGACAAGGCTCGCTACCTTACATACTGAGTTAAACATACATGTCTGCCAGTCTGCTGCTGCTCATATCAGGGATTCAGACTGTTAATCTGTATTAAATGCTGTGTGGTATCACATCTTAAAACACAATACTGTATGTGCACATATTTAGTGAGCTGTCACAAAGGCTACCTTCAAAAGTTTTAGGTTGCAGAAGCCACGCAGCCATGCCAATAGACCCAGGGAGCCAAAAATTAGTAAAATACAGTCCTGTAATTATCCTGTAAAGTTTGTCAGTTTGCAGGAGAGTTATGATTTATTCCCCCCCCCCAGTTATTGTAAATATTGTGTAAAATGCAGTTAACCTCTTTAGGCTAAACGTTTGAAAGATTCTCAGCTAAGATGGCTATTACTTGTTAAACACGTCTGAAATTCAAGTGTGTTGATGTGAATCTGGTCTTAAGTTGCCCTTATTTTGCACAAAACGACACATCGCTCGGACAGTCATCTCTCCCTAACAGCAAGCAGAAATCCTCCTCCATTTTGCTGAATGTTTGGCAGAAGATGAGCAGTTCTAGGTCTAAAACATAAGCTTCATGTTTAAAAATAAATTACAAGATTTAAAATGAACATAAATGTATGTAGATTCTTACTGTCAACATTATACCTCTCAGTCTGAAGCAGCCTCGTGCAGTGTCTGCGACACAAACTTTCCAGGACTCTGTTTGCTTGAGAATCTGCTCAAGAAACATCTAAAGTCCAAGTGGAAAACTGCTTTTTATTTTCACTGTTCAAACTGAATGAACTTTTAAACAAAGATGACTCTGTGGTGACACGTGAGTGTGATTTCTAAACATTCCCCACTTGCAAAAAAATCTGACTTAATAATAGCATAAGCAGGATTATTTTTATCCATTGTATCACATGAATGTGGAGGACAGTGTACCCAAAAAAAACAAATGGGAACAATTAAAACTCAGAATAAAACTTAAAAGCACAAACTTCATTGCCGGGTGCTGTGCTGCAACATGCTGCTTGCAGGGTCGGACCCCACAAACCTGTGCACGCATGTGTAGTCCCGTTCACGTCACCAGTAGTACTCAGAGGAGTGAAAGATGTGTTTGTAATCCTGCTGTGAGCTTTGAGGGAGTTGGGGAGCAAAACTCCTCCGCAGCCCCTTGCGGTGAGGGAAGCTGCTAAGCCGAGAGCGCACCATCGAGGCTGTGGAGCTGGAACGAGGCTGAATTGGTCCCTGGTAGGTCCGAGAACATCAGCTGCGTAAAGATGTACAGTGTTCCAACGTGTAAAGCAGAGAGCCTGATCCAAAAGCTGCAAAATCTAAGCCTTTGCTCATCAGAGCCCGCTGCCCTCGTTTTTAAAGCCAAACCGTGGTGGCCGGAGCTCCACAGAAGTGTCACCCCATGATTTGAGAAGTTTTTGGTAGGGGGAGGGGAGTAAATGACTTAAGTATCTGCGGTTGGCTGCGTGTTCATTATTCTTGTTTTATTGCCATCTGATCTTAAGAGAGAATAACTTGGTAATTTTACGTTCTGTTTTCAACAGAAAAATTTTTCAGTTCTCAAGATTATCTTGAGCTGTCCAACCGATTCCCCCGCCAGTCCTGGGAAGAAGCTCGACAGTTCTTCTTGAAAAAATAAGTGGTGTATTTAGCTTTAGAATCCCAAACATCGTCACGCTCACCGGTTCCTGCTGACTACCTTCCTTAAAAGCCTGTTCCGAGAAGTTTTTGATACTCTGCATACTTACGCTGTAGATACATAATTTGCACTATTTATATCCTAAGTACTGTAGATACTTTCAACTTCTGTTTTGTAATTTTGATAATTTGAGTTTGTTTCATTCACATATGTCATGATCTGGGTATTTTCTACCCTGTGATGTGGTGGTACTTGTACTGCAGAACTGCTGAAATAAGATCGCAAATCGAGAAAACATGTTCTATATATCTTGTAATAAAATAACTTATTCTGTCTGTAGCGCGACTTCTGCGTTACAAATGTTGGTGTCGGAGTTACCATAAGCAACGCCAGGCTCGGAGAGGAATAAAGCGACTCCTAGACTGCCTTTCCAGTTAATCGAAAGCCCGAAGCGTTTGTCGGGTTTGCTCCGAGGAGAGTTTGCTTGCGCTGTGTTCGGTGACGCGGGAGAGGTCGCGCGGTACGCGCTGTTGTAAACCCCACGCGTTTTTAACGTTTCGGTAAGACTTTAACAACGCTTGTTTAAGCCTCCTGCTGTGCCGTTAACGGCGGGGGTCCCGCGAAGCGGAGTTAAAGGGTGGGGCGGGCGCCGTGTCTCCGCGCGGTTTGTTCTCCGCGCCTCCCCCCGCGCCCCGGCTGCTGCCCCGCGAGGGCCGCGCGC
>VWZZ01005544.1:866878-897823 GCA_013399095.1 Psophia crepitans
GAGGGCGGGAAGCGCGCGCGCCCCTTCGGCTGCGGCCCGGGGGCTCCGCTGTGGCGCCCGCTGTGAGGTGCCGAGGGGCCGGTTGCTTTCTCCCCGCCCCGGCCGTGTGGGCCCTGCCCGGGGGGGCAGACGTGTCGCGGGGCGGAGCGCGGGGCCGAGCTCCGCCGTCGGTCCGCCAGGCAGTGGTGTCCGTGAGGAGAGCAACAGGCGCCGCCGGGGCCGAACTCCTTCGCTGGACTCCACTTCTCTTCCACACCGTGGCTGCTGAAAATAAAGTTTCTGAGCGGACGCCGGGTGTTTGGGAGACCCTCGCTGCGCGCGAGAATTGAGGGTGGCTCTTCCGTGTGGAGAGCTAGTGTAGTCATGAGGGAAGGCTTAAAGTTCTCGGAGCGCCCGTTGTCACCCACCCTCCTACCGGACTGGCTGAGGAGCAGGAGTACGTGCCTTACAGCTGCAGAATACTCTTGGAGTTTGATATTGGAAACTTTGAACAGAGTCAGCAGTTTTGCGAGGTTAATACAGCATTTCTCAGTCACGTGAACACAGCTGTGCAGAATAGCAATTGCTTTAACCCTCACAGGCTGTGGAAGAAAGCTAATGCGGAACACTTGTTCTTTTTCCATACTGACCTTCATTCAGCTCAGCTGGGAGGAGTGCTGGACTTTTGGAGGCCATTTGCTGCCTGATGTCCAGTAGTGGCTATGTTATGTTACCAAATTTAACAACTAGGTGAACTCAAGGTTAGTTAGAGTACATGATTCATGAAGTGGCCCTGAATATCTGTTCAGTCTCAGCATGCACTGGGAGACACTCCCTCCACGATAACTGTGGTGGTAAATAGCCATTCTGAAAGAGCTTTAAATCTCACGAGTTTCTTGTTGAGCTCTCCAATGCAAAACACAGGTATTATAATTCTGTACAGCTCTACAATAGGAATTATGGATATTTTAATTGGTTTCAGGTATTAAAAATGGCTTAAAAGAAGAGCAAAGGCAGACCAGAATGTACATGAGTTAATTAATCTCAAAATGATTGTAATCAAACTGTTGTAATCACAGACACCTTTCAGTTGTTGTTAGGCTGTAGGCTTTCCAGAGCAAAGGTCTTGATCCCCAGAGCTGCTAGTACTGCTGTGTAAATAATAGTTTACTCTCATAATCACCGCACAGTTCAGTTTTATGTCCTGGAAACATGAGGTCAGGTCCTTGTTTTTCAGTCATATGCTTCTGAACTCATACATTTTCATAAAATAAAAACAATAAAACATTGTGTACATGTTAAGGGTGTAGGTAACAATGTGGTCTGCAAGAGAAGTGAAGGAAACTCTGTTTCAACACGGCGAACGCTCATGCAGTTCACAAGCCAGTAGAGTCAAGTGAAGACCAGGATGCGAGACACCTGTAAAATCTGAACAACAAAGAGAGGTTGGAGTTGGATGTGTTAAAGATGGGAGGACTGAAGAGTAATGTGAGACTTCAAGGACACAAAAGAAGTGGTGTGGAAATGGGAATAACCCCTTTCACTGGTCCATGGATGATAAAATAATAATAGTTGGCTTAAATTGCAAGAAAGCTATTTAAGATAGCTATGAAGAGTTGAGATAGACATTAGGAAATCCTTTCTAGTTGAAAGGATTCTAAGTTTTTAGAATAGGTTGCCTAGGAGTCTTCATCATTGGAACACACTAACAGTAAGCTAGACAGATATGTTGAAAATAACACTGATACAGTTGCTTCTCATCAAATGAAAGATAGCTTTGTATGAGCTCTTGAGGTCCCTTCCAAACCTGTACTGATAGGAAATTGTGATCATCAGGATTGTCTCGCAGACTTTTACTAAAGGGGCACACAGAGGCCACGCATTCCTACCTTTAGAAAACAACAAGCAGATAATGTATTCCCTTAACATTCTCTGTTCTTTATCGTTTTTATCAGATAAGTGAGTGTCTGCCTTTTGGCCCGTTCACAGTGTTGTTTTTTTCTGTCATTTTTCTCAGGTGACATTGCACAGCACTTTGGGGCCAAGTTGATTGTATGTGGATAGAATACCAGTGCCTTTAATTTTGTATCCAGTTGTCATTCAACCTGTGTCCAAGTTAGAATTTGTCCTAAGGATATTCATGAAGGGCAGGCAGGGATTGTCTTGATGTTTCAAGTCATAAATGAATGTGTTGGTCTCCCTCACTTCTGTCTCTGTGCTCCTTCAGAAAACCTCCAGCAGTGGAGTGAAAGAGGGAAGGACATTGTGGTGCTCAGTTTGAAAACTGTTTTGCTTTGTGTAGTAAGCAAGGGTTCCGCTGTTGTTTTAAAGGTCCAGATAGAATAAAAGTTGAGTTTGTTTCCACAGTGTGTTTTGGGAGGGCGGGCAGGGGGAAGAGGTACTTTAGAGTTGGCTTAAACAAAATCATAGGAGTGTTCTTAGGAACTGTTGGAGATCTTCAGGTGAAAGTGGTCTTTTTTGTCAGGTTTTCTTTTTCGCTTTGTAGTGTAATGTTTTACCATATAATAGCTTTTGAATAAAGTGAAATATGATTTGCTTCACTTTTAGTGACATTGAGCAGGTAGTCTTACTTTGTCTTTACAGTGTTTTGGGGGACCCAGTTTTCACTGGTGGTGTCTTTGAGTTCCTGTTGATTTGTTTAGAGCTTTCAGTTTCCTGACATTTGTGAAAACAGTGGGTTTTATTTCAGTCATATCTATCTCATGATGCAAGTGTGGGTTTCTTTTGTTTGTTTGGTTTGGTTTTTTTTTTTTTTNNNTTTTTTTTTTTTTTTTTTTTTTTAGCCTGAGATAATTCAGATAAATCAATTTAATGGCCTGAAACAACTTACTTAGAAAGTACTGGACTACATTTTTAGTCCTAGACAATGCTTGTATATATATTTTAATTGTAATTTGTAAGATCAGACTATTAACTTTTAAAATGTATTAATTTGAGTTCACTTCCAGCAGTGTTGTCTGTGTTTCAAAACAGGTTTGTTGCTTTGATTTTATTGATGGTTTGCCTGGGATATATCTGGAAAAGTTTCTTGTGTATTGTATCTTTTGTTGGTTCTTCAAGTCCTTTGTAATTTTAAGTCTTTATTGTAATTCCTAAATAAATAATTCTTATAAGTATTTTCTTTATGTCTTTTGCTGTTCTTTGCTGCAGTTATAGCTCATTTTCAGTTCAGGTGCTTTTAGCGTTGTTTTTCTAGTTAGCGTTTCCTGGAGTTAAATAGCTGTCCCTTAGACCTCTTCTGCAGCCAGATCTGTACAGAGGTTCTAGAAGTGTGTTACTGCTGCAGCTCACTCCTGTCCCTGAGCTTCCCAAATGTATGTATGTATTTATTTATTTATCTGTTTTTAAGTTTTGTAGCTTCAAGACTGCCTGTTAATAGAATTAGGCATCCTTTTGTTGTATAGGGATGTAGCCATTATCTCTAGTAATAGCCCACTTCCTAGTTGCTCCAGTCAGTTCTTGGGAATTTTACCCAGTGATAAGGGGTCTCTGTGAGACACGCAATTCCTATTACACAGTTTTAAAATTTCAATTTCTGGCCATTTTGTTTTTACAGCTAAGAAAATAAGTTCTCGAGATGCCTTTGGTGGGTCCAGTTGTTAGGTGCTTTTGCCTGTGGATTTCTACTTCAGTTTAGTTCTCAAAACTTCCACCAGTTCCTCTGAAGTGTTTGGGAGGCAAACTTCCATTTTCTGGGTGAAGCTTCTAACAGTCTATTTCATATTCATGCATATTTGGAGTGCCGGGCCAGGTTGGAGCTGGTGTATTTCTGGAAGACTTTTTGGCCCTTCCATCTTTAGTTCCTGTGTCTGCTGCGTGTGTTACTTCCAGAGCTGAGTTCGTAATTCTTCCATTTCGGCGAGCGTCCTTGGAGCAGGCTGCTGGCAGTCAGCTGTCAGCTAGTGACTGTAGAGGCCATTGATACCTGTCTGCTCACCAAACAGGAAGCAAAGATACACAACACTTTTGTCTGGAATTTTCCAGCTGTTAATACATATACTTTGTAGCATATAAGCAGGAAATGCATATATAAGAAGTGCTGGGCCTGCTTGTATGCTGTTCAGGTGACCTGTCTATGTGCTGAAAGGCCAAGATACGTTCCGTTTGCATTGGTGTGGCTGTGAAGAGCAGATCACCCGAGCAAATTGAATGAGTACTTTGTAGGTAAGGGGTCTTGGGATCATGCGTGGGTTCATCTACACTAATCTCAGTTATTTTGTCTGAAGTCTAGAAATTTGGATATTATGCTTAGTTTTTTTCACATTCTGCTTGGAATACAGTGCTGGGTTTCTCAGGTGGGGAGCAAAAGGTGAGATGATAAAGAGTCGGTGAATCCTTCGGTACTTTGTGAGTGGCTTAATTGATGTACGCTCCACATCTGGGTTAATCTTGACTTTTAGACATCTGGAAGTCAGAGGCCAGGTTTGCTTTTCATTAATTGCTAGGTGGACGGGGAAGGTGGAAACTCCAGATGGTTTTCCTTTATAAATGTTGATTTTAGTATAAACTAAATCACTGTCTGGAGTTTCCACCAGAGAGGAAATGTAGATGTTTCTGCTGCAGGGGGAACGTAGGTGCCTACCTCGGTAAAAATAAATCTCCAGTTCTACTGGTTGTTGGCAGATGTGTTCATAATCTGCTGGCAGGCATGAGAAGCCACTTGATTGCCCAAGTTTGTAGGATGTTTAACTGTAATTGATTTCTTTGGATAGCCTGATTTTGCAGAGCTTGGTTTTCACCAGGAGCCTTCTGTGGCACAAGCACCGAGTGCTGTTCCCTCTCAAGATATTGTTTGCAATAGTTTGGGTGTTCTGCATGTCTTATTTCTTCTGGTTTTTATGCTTGCTGCCAGCTGGTTAGGTCTATACTCAACCTTCCCATTTTATCTAGGCTCGAAGCTAGACATCCTGCCCCCAAGTCCAGGTGGAGAAATTATGTCAGTGAGATAATGGGCTGGACAAGTTACTTTATCAAAATAACTACCTGTCCTCTTCACTGAATCGTTGCAGATTCTCCGTTTTCAGGATCATATGTGCCTGGATAAATTACTCTCTGGTTTTACTGCAGGATCTTTATTATAACAAACAAAAGTCAGTTTGGTTTTGTTTTGGTTTTATAAAAAAAATAAATTACGTGTGTTAGTATATTAAAATTGAGACTCATGTAGGAATCTTATTTGTCATCCAGGATTTTTGCCCAAGATCTAGAATGTGACTTTTAATGTGTTGTAAATTCTGGTTCAGAAACGTCATTCATGTAGGCACAAAGTGACCTTCTGGTGTGCACTTCCCACAAATATAAAATGCAGGATTATCAGTTTAGAAATAATACCTAGTTAATGCTGTAATATCCAGGCTGCTCAAGCAATATCCATTGCTCTTACTCTTTTTGGCTAAAAAAAAATATGTATTTCTCAGTTTATTCTAGAATTGTTTGACAGAATGATATAGAGCTCTTCTAGTGGTGCAGTACTTATTTAGGGAAGAGATCATAATACAGTCAGTATTAAGTGCGTATTTAAAATACGTGCTGCTTAGAGCCAAGCCAGGCTTTTATTAAAGATATCTGTAAAGAGTCTGCGGCTCCCTTTGGAAATTGGAAAACTTCAGAATCTTTCAGGAGCACAGTCCACTTTACCCTGCGACACAACTATAAATCATTGGAAAAGTGGGCTTTTTGCCACAAAAGCATAGATTTATTCTTCAAACGGTGACTAAAATCTCATAACTTTTATTGCAAATGATGTATGAAACATAATCAAAAATATGGTGTATGATCTATATTGGCAATAAATATTTTGATTCTGGCAATAGGCTTCAAATGATCTTAGAATCTTTAGTCATAACAAGTAACCTTAAGCATAAAAGATGGAACGCAGCACACTTTTACAAGAATTCCCATTGTTTTAATCAAAATGACAAATTACAGTCTTGATTCTGCAAAAACTTGGTTTTGTATTTATGTTTTTACACTGTGATTTGTTTCAGGGAAGTTCTCGGTATTTTCTTTCTTTGTGTGAAGTTTAGCATGTTGGTAGGCTTTGTGTGGTTGAAGTCTGTATAAAATTTTAGCCTCTCTGATTTTCTGAAGCTCTTTTCCTAGTTTTAAGTGGTAAGTGCCTATTTGGTCTGAGGGGAGATGAGGTCAGAATATATGTTTAAAAAATAGTATTTAGCTGTGTCTTTAGCATTTTGTATTCATGCTGTAACCATAATAATGAATATATTTTGCATTCCATGTGTTCCATATTACATTGATCATAAGTCTTGATTTAGGCTTTATGTAGGATAAACAAAGACTTGAAGGATAATATTCACATTCCCATCTCAAACCCTATCCCTACCCTAGTATTAGGCTTGGAGGAATAATGTTTTTCCCAGGATCACCTGAAAATTAGAGAGGAGAGTCTCAGCGCTTAGGATATTTTAGTTTGGTTTCATGACAATTCTTGGCCCTTTTTTTTTTTCTTTTCCCTTTTTCTTTCTTTTTTTTGCTTTAGAAGTTAAAATCTGAGCGTGGGTGGTGAATTAGTCAAAGATATTATTTAAGGGCTATAAAACTGTGGTGATAGACTAAGTGTCAAGTATTTTAAAGAAGAATAGGAAAAAATAAACCTGATGCTGCTCAACAGTGCTATTAGTGTGTTTTCAGGCTCTGAGCCCTTGCCGCTTAATTGTCATTCTGCCACTGTGTACAATTTTGCATTGATACATAACTAATTAAAAAAGCGAGTTCTCTCTGAGCTGGGTTTTGGCTGAAACCTACAGTAAAAAAACCAAACAACCAAAACCCAAACCAGCAAGTAAATATTTATTTGCTACCCTTGATTTCCTTGTGTCTTAGTCTTTACTGGTCTTATCTTTGCTCTTTAAGATACTTAGTTAAGTTGATCAGCTGAGCTTGAATGTAATTTATTAATGTTCTTAATACTGTTCAGTATGTTCTGTGGAGGCTTTAGTTTAAACACGGCATGTTATAGATATGCTGAAGTCAAGCAAGTCTGTACCTTTTCTTTAAACACCTTATGTATTCTGCCTACTTAACCAAAATGATCTAGATATTCTTTCATCTCTCTTGTTCAACAGCAATGGTTTACAGTTTGCATAATTGATAACTTTCTGTAAAGCATTAGATGCTCTTAGGAACCGTTTTTTAATTAAATGCTAAGTATCAAACTCATGTCTCTATTTTTTTTTTAAGGCATCGCTGCTCCGGAGGTTTCAGAGTACATTAGTCATAGCAGAACACAACAATGAGACTCTTACACCCATTACACTGAACACTATCACTGCGGCAAAACTTCTCGGAGGTGAAGTTTCTTGTCTAGTAGCGGGTACCAGCTGTGACAAGGTAGGAAATGGTTTTTTCATGTGAATGAAATAATGAATGCAGTGAAACAGTACTTGGTAGCATCTTGTTCAGCCTGAAAAATACAGTGAACTGTGCCAGGAATTGCTAATCTCCTGGAAATGTCCCGCACTTGAACTGCTTCTCTTCTGAAGTGAAAGTATTGGTATAGATTTCATTTCACAAGGGAGAATATCAATATCAGTTGTTACAAGCTTAAGCAAGCAAATTTTTATAGGACTAAAGGACAATTAACTTTTAAAACAATATTTCCTTGTAAAGTTTGAAGGACAAATATTGCAGCACTAAGAACTTGGAAAGAAGCTTGCATTTGTTCAAACGGAAGCCAGCAGAAATGAAAGAGCACAGTGACAGAGAGGACTTCTGAGTATCTTGTCTTTGCTAGTCCACTACTAGTAGCATGGCAAGAGTGTTTTTGCAAGATAAAATTCAGAAATTAGTGCTTCGTGACTTTATCATACAGCTCATGTCTAAAAAAAGTTTCTTCTTGTATTGTTAGTCTAATTGTTATGTGCAAAATCTAGAGACAGTATAGTTAGCACATTAGTGACACTTCTATTCCAGCATGATGCACTCTTGTATGAACAGTAAAAGTACAAACAATTATGCCTAAATTTTTTTTGTACTATTGTTTATGAATTGTTATTCTGAAAGCAATATGTAGTTTCTCATGCAGGAGGCATACTTACGGCAGCTAATTCACAAATAGGTGGAGGAACCTCACTGGCTAACGAAGACTTGAGACCCAGGTGTTCAAGGTGGACACCTGGAAGCAAATACTTAATCTTGATCAAGAAAATGCTTTGGCACTTCTGTAGTAGAAAAATGATTGGCAGCGTTTTATTTGGTTTTAATACTAAGTATATGGTCTCTATTTGGCCATGTACGTCACGCTGGGGAAAAGTATTTTACAGAAAATTAAGGTTTGGGGTTTTTTTTTTTTAAGTTTCTTCCTAAGAATCTGTATTGATAGGAGAAAAGAGCCGGTTACTCAAACATGTTCTGTCACAGCTATTATAGAATTTTTATTTCCTCTTGTTAATTTTTGAGGGTAAACTGATACTCAAGCAAGCTCAGTAAAACTACACTAGTTCTGAGACGATGCATGTGGTCTCCAGACACTGCTGTCAGTCCTCTTCTCTCTGATCTGCAACAACCCTTTTATCATTTAAACTTCACTTCTGTAAATTTAAAGGAAAAAATGCATAAATATAGAATTGAAAATATACGTGGCTTCAGTAGGCAAAAGAGTCAGCTGCAAACAAAGGCTCGCTCCTAAAATCGAACCGAGATTGTAACAGCGCGGTACATTTGTGTTTGCATTGTATGCTTGTGCACTGGATATTGACCAATTTAAAATAAAGTAGGATTGTTTTCTTGATTATTATATCAGAATAGTGAGCAATGATCCTCAAGTGTGATTGCCGCTGTAATAAATCATGAGATCATTGTGTAATCCTGCATACAGGAGGCGAGCTTTCCTGCATTTGATTTGCTTGTAGTTTTCTTATTCACAAAATTAATTTTCATTCTTCCATAAGGCACTGTGCTGTGAGTCAGACAATCCTCATTTTGTTCCATCAGGTTCATCCTGATTTTGAAATTCACGTAGTTTTGTGTTCCAGTTTCAGCTAATCTATAGGCTGTGATCTCTTTGCAGCAGGGAGACTCTATTATTGTTTGTTTGTGGTGCCTGTTATAATACAGCTAATGATAATTCATTTGTAATCATAGGTAGCGGAAGAACTCAGCAAAGTGCAGGGTGTTGCAAAAGTTCTAGTGGCTCAGCACGATGTATACAAGGGATTTCTGGCAGGTGAGAGTTGTTCTTACCTATTGACAAAAGAGATGGTATTTATATTTGCGATTGAAGATAAGATAGTTGTAAATTTTGAGCAATATATGTTTTTTCCTCAGAGGAACTGACTCCCTTGATTTTGGAAACTCATAAAAAATATAACTACACCCACATTTGCGCTGGAGCGTCTGCCTTTGGGAAGGTAAGTACACGAAAGTGCATCAAAAATTTCTTGTAGGAAAGGGATAGAGATGCTGTTGTATTTAAGAGTGTGAATCAAATGCCTGAGAGAGGTCAGCCGTGGGCGGTTTGGAGTTTTCAAAAAATGTTGCAGCAGTTCACTTAAGAGATCATTAGTTAGAAACACTGATTCACGTCTGAGTTTTATTACAGGCCGAGTTGGACAAAGGAACAGCATAGAAGAAATATGTAGTGGTGACCAGCTAGTTCTATGTACACAAGGCAAAATGTACAGTAACACAAAATAGGTTAAGTGATCTGAAAGCACTATGAAAATTGTAAGGAAAAGTAAAGTAAGTTGAGATGAAAAATGTTTGATCTGCATGTTGAAATGAAAGTGTGCAGACCTATTAGAAGTAAATTTGGGGTTTTTTGGGCGGAGGGGATTGCATCTATGATTGAAGTAATGTGAATTAAAATGTCTGTAAATATGTATAAACAAGACGGATCTGAGCCCTAGCCAAGATGTTTTGTAACGAAAATACAATTTTTCAAAACTTGTTTTCTAAGGAGTGTGTTTTTAAGTATGTGTAGAGCCTCAGTACTGACAATCTGGCCAGGGCTGTGGTGCAGCTAAGTTAGAGAAAAAGGATACTTCAGAAATCTTGCCGATGTGGGGTGAATGATGACATCAGCCTTCCAGCTGACTACTTTCACTTCCAATCAATATCAATCCGTACACTTGTAATTTTGCTAAAAGAAATCTTTACATGCCTTAGGTCTTAGGGGATTTTTATTTTATTTTTTATTTTTATTTTTGACCTGCAGTGTCTTAGTAAAATTTAATAGCTTTTGTCTTAAAGCTTATGCTTCCATTTTTGAGTGCTTAACGTGAGTAGAAATTTCAGAACTCAACTGTTTGTATTGTACAAGATTAGGAGGGGAACGAAAAGCAAGCAAAGCTCCTGCTATCATTAATTTCTTCATGATTTATGTTCCTCTTTTTATCCTCCTTCCCATTCCTAAAGTTGCTAAGTAATTTTTAGAGTAGATTTCAGAGTAGAATAATACGTATTTTAATATTAATTTTTAAAATAGTTGGGGAGAGACTGCAGGGTTTTTTTTCACGTTGTCTCGAGTAAGTAGTTTCCAAAAAAGCTTTTTTTTTTTTTCCCTTGAAGTGCTAAGAGCTCAGCAATCCATAATTGTCAATTTTCTGAGTAAGTTGCATCTATGTTCAGATTTAAGCTATTGATGCAAATAAGCCTCCTAATTTAAGATATTGAATTAAGGGTTTACTTACAGTAAGCCTCATAAAATGTCTAATGTTATTAGAATAATAGGATTTTATTTGGCTGCTAAAACTATACAAGTAGCCCTACAAAAATCTTAGTTACATGTGCCTTTTTACTTACAGACAGCAAGCATTATATGAAGTTAAACTCAGGACAGTTCTTTTACTGACTGTGTGCATTTTACTTAGCATGTACTTTGCTAACTTTTCATCTTTAACTTCTAGAATCTGATTCCCAGAGTGGCTGGCAAACTTGATGTTGCCCCTGTTTCTGACATCATTGAAATTCAGTCACCAGACACGTTTGTGAGAACTATCTATGCAGGTGGGTAGTTACAAAAGGTATGTGGTATTTGTGTAGTAAAAGGGCCCAATACTGGTACCTTTTCTACATAATCCTGTTGTTAGAACCTTGGAATACGATAGTTTTCACTTGACAATCTGAATTGCGGTGGCTCATAAAAATGAGGCAAAAAGCAGGTATTCCCAACATCTCTGGTACTATCGGTTAGGAACCTGGTCTATCACTATTTATTAATAGAACTTGGTAATCTCCTTTATACATACTGCATTTCTTTGTTAATGTACTTCTGATCAGATTTTGTAAAACGTAAGACATTAAGGTAATTGTCCAGCTTTATTTAATATGACTAGCATTAGTTCTGATTTAAGATACCACAGGGTTATTTTTCCTAATTATGAAGACATTGAACTAATTATTTATAATATTTAATTGACTTAATTTGCAATTCTTTTTTCAGTCTTGTCTCTCTAATGCTTGTCTAACATTGTGTTTTAATTTAGATATGAGCTCATTAGCTTGTGTTTCTTAATTTTACTGTACAAGATTGTACCATGTGTACCAGCACGGTATTGCATTTTGAGTTACGTCACCGGAATGTGGTTTTGTGTTTCACTTTTAAGTTGCTTCCCCGTAATTGCCGGTTTCAAGGTGACTTTTTTTTATGAATAGCTGGTGTTGCAGCATTTTTCTCTTTTAGTGTTCCCTGCAGCCTCCAGTGTGAAGTAAATACCTTATATTATTGAGACACAATAATACTATTATCCCACAGATACTTGAGGCAGACCTCCTTGTCTTCTGATGAGTTTATGCAACAGGATAAAAGATCTACTTTGAATTGTAGACACACTTTGTGTTTAAGAATGACAGTTTCAAACTTGGGGTCTTTTTTTCCCCTTCTGCAATTTAGAAGTTTGCTCATCAGAGATGATATGAATTATCTGTATCCTTTAAAAATAGAGGATTTATGATCATACTTCATAAACATGGAGCTAAAAAGTAAAGTAAAATACTTGTAATCTACATTTATTAAGTGCCTAGGTTTCAAGTTTTAGTCATCTGAAACTGCAATTTTGGGAAGTAACTTTCTGAATGTTGCCTATTCTAGTAGAACTTCTAGTGTGTTTCTCATATTAATTTTACTGTGTTTTTAAAAAGCGTGTCTGATTGTCTTCTTTAAAAATATGATGTGACCTTTTTTTTAGGAAATATTCTTTGCACTGTGCAATGTGAAGAAGCGATTAAAGTATTTACTGTACGGGGAACTTCTTTTGAGGCTGCACCAACAAGTGGTGGTAGTGCCAGTTTAGAAAAGTGTGAGTATTTGTTCTGGTATTTTGTCGTTCCATGTAATAGAGTTAGTGTTGCTCACTGCATGGTGATGTTTTGCAGAAGTATTTTTCCAAGCAAACTGATTGTCATGATCTTAGCTTTATGCTTTTAATACGGGTATTTGCACTTTTTAGTGAATGTCTAGTAAGGGAAGGTATGGATCATCTGCTCTCTTCCTACTTTTTCTTTGTCCAGCAATGGAGATTATCAGTGCTGAAATCTGTGCCTGTTTCACAGGCCAAAATCTTGAAACTTTTCCTTATTTAAAGTTACAGCTGTTTGAGTAGCCAGATTGGTTTTCAAAGCAAGATTGAGCAAAAATAAAAGTAGCCACAGTTTTGGTTTAATCGGTCTGTGGGCCTTTTTATGACTGTGCTGTAAATTCAGCAGAGGCAATCACTAGTACTGTGCTACCTGTGTGTCCCAGTCCTCCTGTTTTTCTGGGTGGCTTAGTACCTGCCCCTGTATTTCCTCATGTCTGTGATTGTTAGGAAGCAAATGCTACTCGATGCTTGAGATTAGCATATTGCACTGTCATTGTGCTACTTAATTGGCTTGTTTGCCTGTCTCAGTAAGAACCATGCTTATTATGCTGGGTTGATACCGATGTATTTACTTATACAGCAGACCTTCATTTTAGTGCGGCTTGTAGTATAGGTTATTTAAACACAACTCATGAAAGAGGCTTGTAACTCAGAGCCGCAGAATTGGTTCTAGAATGAACCTTTGCATTAAGTTTAAACTCAGATTTAAAAGGTTGAAAATACCTGCTTTATCCTTTTTCTGGTGGATGTTTTTCTTCGTTTGATGAATGCAGTAACCCCTCCACCGCCTGTTGGTCTATCTGAATGGATTGAGCAGAAGCTGACAAAAAGCGATCGACCAGAGCTTACTAGTGCAAAAGTGGTTGTATCAGGTGGTAAGTAGATAATAAAACTGTGTTATGTTGCATTTAAGTATTGGTACATCTTGATTAAATAGTGTCTGTGGCAGAACACTATAAGGTGATATATTTTAAAAAAAATTAAGAAGTAATTCTGGAAGTAATGGCATAGGGGCCAGTGGGAATGTGCCCAAAACACGTATGTTTCGTGAAGAGGCAAAACTTGAGTTTCACATATGCTAGTAGGCTTTTTAAGAATTGTCATATGTGGTGAGTCCCTTGAAAATTAGAGCAATACGAAGTGGTTTTAGATCCAGTTCAATCATATTTAAGATTATTGCTAATTGTTACAGGCAGTCCAAACGTTATTATGTAATGGCTTTAATGATTGAAAAAATCATTGTGATTGTATTCTGCTCTTCAGGTGTAAAGTGATGGACTGTGAGTTTTACCGTATGCCCATGGCTAAAAAAATATTCTTTAGTTATCCCACTATAGAGTTTTGTACCTAAAGCCAGCAGAGGGAGCACAAATTAGTAAAAAAAACCCTGTTTCCCTGATTTCAGAGAATGATCCTGATGGTGCTGTGTGCAGGAAGTAAACCAGAGGGAGTGGTGTTAGTTTATACATATGAAATAATAATATTAATCACAAAGACCAAAGCAAAATCTCCAAATGTTAAACGCTATTTAGTAATATATACAAAAATACCCTGTGCAAGGGTATATTTTTGCCTTTGCAAATGCAGATACTCATACAGAAAGTTTAAGTAGACAAGAAAAAAATCTGAAAGCATATTATGTTCTTTCTTCATCTTTTTTTGTTTATGACTTTTAAGGGAGAGGCCTGAAGAGCGGTGAAAATTTTAAGTTGTTATATGATCTTGCGGATCAATTGCATGCTGCAGGTACAGTTGTTTTCCTTCTTTTTTTAAAACGTAGTTATTTTATTAAAAAGGTCACTTTAAAAACAATGTTCATCCTACATCTTTTATTTTCCTGTCTCTATCAAATAAATTTTTTAAGTCCTTTTAGTTTAGTCATACATAATTGTCTTGTCCCTGTGTTGAACTATGTATTTAAATGCCCGTGTATAAAGGAAAATGCTAAACTGAAATAGTCCCTGTCCTTCTCAAATCTCCAGAACACAAGTTCACAAACAAAAAGTGAAGTTACATAGATTAAAAAATGGTCTTCGCTCACTTGAAGAAAATGTCAGTTCTTCATACATCCTTATATGCTACTCCTTTACACGATCCCTTTCACAGTTCTTATAGTTTGTGTGGCTGTCTTTTTGCTATGGTTTTGTATTAACAGGATAAAAATGACCATGTACACTGTTTCAGCAAAATATGTTAAGTAGAGGTTGGGGGAGAAGCTGTTTGCATTTTAACGACGTTAGTTTTAGATTTCACATGTAATAATAAACTTAGAGTTTTACATGAATGTCTTTGTTTTTAAATTGGTGGCTTCACTAGCTAAATGTCCATGTGGCATTTTCAAGTTTACTTTGATGTTTTTGTTCTCTATGCCTGACTTTTGAGCTCTACAGCAATATAAGATGGCACATGTGTTCTCTTTAGACTTGGAGGAACATTACGGGAAGGCATTTATGGGAAAATCCTCTTTTGACAAAGCAACAAGAGAAAATAATGGAAATATGCCAGACTGAAATCCTTGGTTTTAAATATATGGCCCTTTGGTGCTGGGAGTAAGGATTTCCTGTTGCTTATGAAGTGCATTAGCACTTAGTATTTGGAAGTTTCAGCCAGTGGTATAGAGAGGGATTACTATAAGAGCTCTTAAGAAGGAAGTTTCTAAATATGTGCCCTTAGAGTGTGGGACTCTTCAGTAAAATACATGTGCTTTTATGGTGATATAAATTTGGCTCGCTAATATTTTAAAAGAAAACACTGGAAATATTTTCTTTCAACTAGTTGGAGCTTCCCGTGCAGCTGTTGATGCTGGCTTTGTTCCTAATGACATGCAAGTTGGACAGACGGGCAAAATAGTAGCACCAGTAAGTATGGAAACATCTTTCATAAAAAAACTGTGATGTTTTCTAGCATGCATTTTTCCTCCAAGCAAATTCTTAGAAATGAGCTCAGTCTTAATACTAAGCCTAACAGGAAAATCCTAGTGTGCGCATTGTGACACTGTCAGTCATTTGACCAGGCATTAGCAAGCTGTGATGTAAATCTCAACTTTGATTCAATTGGAAGTGTTCTGCAGACAGTTTTGTCAGAGGTTTTGCATGCTGGATTTTTTCATAGTTGCCTGTGCTGAACCTTTTTTAAGTTTTCTAACAGCCGTTGTTGATACGCTAAAAGATGTCATTGCCAACATAAACTTGAAATTACATTGATATGTGGTAGCTTGATCTCTGGAAAGTATAGGTTATTGTACAGGTGAATTTTTTTTTTTAAAGTTTTGGTAACCGTAACTGGATTATTGCATTACATTTTACACAAAATTTTTTTGAGACATGAAAGAAACATTAGAGAGAAATAATCTACACGTTGGCTGCTGTAGAGTGAAATACTGAGAAGGGCATACTCCAATGAGTGCCGCTCCACATCTTTTCTGCTATGCATCCTGATATCACAGGCAACTGATTTCTATCCTTCTGTCTTTCTGTATCTAGGGGGACCTTTCTGTCATGTAGAAGTACGAGACCACTTTCAGGGGAAATGTGGGGAAAGCGGTAGCCAGATAAAGCACACTTGAGCATTTGCAAATAAGGAGGTGCAAATGTAGCTCATCACAGTGGGAGGTAGAATGTGCGCTGGCACGTACTGAGTTGCGATGATCATGGACGTGAGTAGGGAATTGTGACTGAGACCATGAGCAGGTATGTCAGATGTACATTTTGAGCTACACGATCAAGGAAATGTTTAGCCTTTCAGTAAGCAGTTCTCTTTGATGAGCGTGTACGGTAACAGAAGGCACCACAGAGCAAATTTTTACTTGTTAATGGTTTAATGAGATAAAAAGGAAGAGTCAGCTGGAAGTTAGTAGAAATTTGTTATGTTTCCATTGCTGCATTTACCAAATCACAGTAATTGAAAAAATACTAAAAAGCTGGATATGTCCATAGCCTTGATAGGATCTGAAAAGTTTTGCCTTTATACCACTAAGAGCTGCAAATTTGAGAGTTTCAAACGACGACCATTATTTTTCCAGTACTACATCCAGCATGATAGAGCAGTACTTGAAGATAGCAAAGACAGGTACTTGTGATTCCTGGAGTCTCTTGTCAGTTCTGCCTGCTGGGTATTCTTGAACAAGATACTTTGTGCTTCTGGGTTCTTCTGTCTTGAAATGAGGATAGGGATGTTTGCTGCTTTTGTTGGTTTTTTTTAAAGTCCTCATCAGAGGCCTTCTGATGATAACCCTGCAGGGATAAGTGGAGTTATTTCTAGGCACACTAATGCTTAACCTGTAAGTCTATGTGATAATCAACGTCTACAAAAGACAGCTTCTGAGAAATACAACTATTGATAAGACTTAAGGTCCATCTGATTGCGTACTGTGTCCTACCAAAATCTTGATAGCAGCAATAGTAACCTCTGCTATGCAAGAAATTGTGAGGCTGTCTTCTTTCTGGTGACATCTTTCTTTTGTGGATAGTATGTAATTTTTATTTTTTTGGCCATAGGGCAGTACAGCTGTAGGCCTCAGTGTAATACTTTCCCTTTGCTAAGGGAACATCTGTATTTAAATAAAATGCACATTCTTTTGATCACACAGTAGGCATAGGGTCCAATGTATTGCAGCTATAGGTCTCAGCAAGCTAATGAACACTCCTTCAGTGAGGGCAACTGCAGCATATGCGGGAATTGCAGGTTCCAGAGAAGGCAGAATTGGTTGTCGTAAGGAGGCCGTCTTTGGTTGGTTGTTCCGTACCCAAACCTTGAAAACCAGGGAGTAAGTGGAGTGTCATTTAACCACGTGTTTTGAAAGGGCAGGAGATGAAACTGGTCGCCCTTAGTTTTTCACTGCCCAAACGCCATTAATGAAGTGGAAACTGCGAATTTGAAGACAGCTCAGCTCTGGTTTCTGTGTCTTGAGGCTCAACAGTGAACATTCTTTCCAGAGTCGAGGGCTTATAAACAATTATAGCGAAGCAAAAAAGGCTAGTTTTTGGTGAAGATAGAGTGCTGTAACTTGCCACTGATGGCCCATAGCAACATGTGAAAGTCATAAGAACATATAGCCACATCATAGGATCACATCAGTGTCACCTTTGTCATCTTCTAGAGGATTGTTAAAATAGCCATTAGTCGGTCAGGACTGGCTAATTAATGTTTTAACTGTTGTGGCAATAAACGATTCTGACACAGTCATGTGGTGCTACATCTTTCTGTCAGCAGATTGATGCATTGCTCTCTCATCTCCCTTCTTAACAAATATTTATTAAGTAATGAGTTATGCAGAGCACTAAAAATTGTATGCCCATTTTTTCAAACTGTTTAGATATTTCTTCTGGATCTTAAAAGACATGCAAGGACAGCAGACAGTGGCTTAGAAGTACAGAAAATATTTTATGTTAATTGTAATGAAAGTGCAAGTTGAATTGATACTAAGCCCTCAGAAGTGCTGATGAGAGGAATTAATTTTTCAATGTGCTGGATAGGTGCCTTAAATAAAAGGCAGTTTAACGCTCCAAATTGTTAACCTCACATTCCTAATTCTACTTCACCGTCTCTTTGGTACTTTAGCTAGAAAATTATCCTGTGCAGTGGAAGGTAGAGTTTACTTGAAGGAACAGAGCTGGACTTTCTTGACCAGATCAAGATTATACTGGCTATTCTGACAGTCCTCTAGAAGATGATTGCTTTCTCTTCCTCTGAGATTTGCTTGGTATCAGTAGTTCAGGGAGAGCTCACAATACTTTATCTGGAAGATTGCCAAGCAGCTTTGTACATTGGTTGACTATATGAGCCGAGATCGGGGTTTTGTGTTTAGTTTTGAACTCCAGTTGACACAGTGCATACCCTCCTGGGCACGTGGATTTTAAGCAGGGGAAGAATCTTGGATACAAGAAATTGTTGGAGTTTGAGATGTATTTGCCCTCCTGTGCAGTTGTTAGTTTCTGATGGGAACGTGTCTTAGCGTCTACTCTTACCCTACTATTAATAGTCTCTCGCCCAGTCTCAGTGGAGGATTGGAATGCATTGTTTTTAAAGGACTCTGGAATTGGGTCATTTTTGAGACTACAGAGGGAGAAGAGTTAGTTACAAGCTCAGGAAGAGGGGAGGTGCTTCCACTGCTGCTTTTAGTATGACTGCTGGGAAGTGTGTCTGTGCTGATCACTGGGTAAGAAGGTAATTTAAAAGATGTGCTTATTTCTTCCCTCGTGCCTTTGAGCGTAGAGTTGGCAAAGAAAGGGAAATTTTGGTCATTGGTCCGTCAGTAATTCCATGACTGGCTTCAGTTTTTAAGAGTGCAGCCCAGAAAGTGCACCACAGGACATGATAACCTCACAGCCACAGCAGCTTTCCTGAAACGCTGATTTATTAATACATGAACTGGCAGTCAAGAAGAAATTGTAGTTCATTTTGCTTAAGTAATAAAGGAATGCAGTTAATTAAGGAGTACAAATTTCACCTTTCTGTTTGAGAATTAAGCTCCATACGATACATCTACACTTTCAAACTAGGTTTGGATCTCTAAACTTTGAGCTTTTGTTCCTGTTGGAGTGTATGCATTTAGTTGGTTTTTGACTGGATCTTTGGTATTTTTTCTTTTGTATAAGTTGTTTCCAGTTGTTAAAATGCTTGGTGTATTATTTTTGTTTCTGTTAGTGGCTTTTTTTACCTGTTGATTTCAGGTGATAGCAGCTCCCATTTGAACATTTTGTCTTATGAACGAGAAGGCTGATTTGTATTATTAGCGGAGATGGGAGGAAGGAAATTTTTAGGCATAAGTGGATATATTGAAATATAAAATGTTGCCTACCTGATTAAAAAAGTAGTTTAATATATTCAATGTCTTTCATCAGTGACAACCATTTTAGGAGCTAGTGGTTTTTTTTTTTAAAATGAGAAGCCAGTTGGTTTCCACTGTTTCTTCTATGCAGGTGTTCTGCAAAAAAATCAAATTCAGTTCTCAGATTAAGCACCGTATGTAGTTTCTGTTTAAGAAAAAACCCTTGTAAGGATGTTCAAATTAGTTGGTTCTGGATAAAAATATCCTTCCCATGAGTGCCTACTATTAAATATTATTTAAACCTATCCAGTCAGAAAATACTAAATTCCTTGCAGGGATCAAGCCTACCACTACCCCAGAGTAACTGCTATTTTTAGATAAGAAATTTCAGATAGTCAAGGGTGTTGAGTTTTCACTGCAAAAATCTTCCCATTTTTTTCTGTCTTGTTCACCAAAAAAAAAAAAAAGAAACGAGAAAAGGAGGCAGGAGAAACAAGAAGATAAATAATGTTTTTCAGTTATTAAAAACTTTTAGAAATGGGATGTGAATGCTTCACGTATTAGTTCAGTACTGGCTTTCCTTACCTGAGGTATAGGTAGCAACATTTCTAACATACAAAGAAGTGTGTAATCTTTCTCATGAACTTGTGTAATTTGTGTAATATTTCAACTAGAAAATTCTGACTCTCACCTGCGTGGCTAAACAAAGAACTGTTGGGCAGACTCAGGTGGAAGAATAGAGTTTACAGAGCATGGAAGGGGGGGCTGGCCTACAATTGTAGGACTCAGGGTGTCTACCTGGGATCAGCCGTCGGTGGATCACAGCTAGAAAGCCTCACCTTCACCATTTCAGACTTTATTGTGATGTTTTCCTCTTGAGGAGGATACAGCACAGAGGGTCCATCCAGCAGGAAAAGCGCAGCCAGGCAGAACTCCTTTTTTTTTTTCTTTATATGTTCAACATTGGGCACAAAATACTAACAGGTGACAAGAAACCGAGATGAAAAACTCAGGAAGGTAGAAGTTAGGAAATATATGATGTAGTAATAACTGACACTGGATTAGATGATTGTGCTGGAAATGTGATACGATTGCATGGAAGGCAGACACATTTGGATATTGCATGTGCTGAGAAACCTCGGGTGGGGAGGGCAGGTGGGAATTGAGTCTAGTTCAGATACGATTGTCAGGAGTAAACTTGCTGACCTGCTTAGCTTTAGTGGTTGAAGCTTCGATTTCATACCAGTGGGTCTCTCTGGATATAATGGATTGCAGGAACTCCGAAAGAGAGGCAGATTTACAACTGTTGGGAACTGACAGTAATAACGAGGGAAAAAGAGGCATGTTAAAGAGGTGCAGCTTCAGTTGAGAAGCTGAAGAGTAGGATGTTGGTTCAGTTGAAAGGCGCCAAATCCTGGAAGAACAGGATCAACATAAGGTGTTACATTAGGTAGAAAATGCAGGAGTGGGATGACATTAGAAGCAGGAAGAGGAAAGCTGAATGGCAAGGAAGCATCTCTTCCTGGCAGAGAGATACATGAAGGTACAGAATGGCCTTCTACAGAGCCGCGGAATTCTTGTTGCTGTGCTTCTTTTACAGGAGGATGAGATGCTTTCTGAGCTTGTATGTGCCCCAGTATTTGACTCAGCAGTGCCTTTCACTGCAGGGAGTGGCTTTTTAGCACTTAGTAGTCATCTTTGGGAGTGGCAGGAAGGGTGAAAGACCCTTCTTTACATTCTTCTTATATTTTGTATGTCTTTGTATTCAGTGGCAAAGCAATTAAAAAATACTTCACTAGCCTGGTTTGTTGTCTCTAAAATGCATGAGTGACAGTTTCATTGCGTAAGAAGTGGCTACTAACTCTTCTTCAATGTTACTTCCCGTCGCTTTCCTAGGGATCATTTGCTTGCTGCGGTTAGCGTATCTCTTTTTTTCTCCTTCACTCTTGTGCAGGGAAGTGTAGGGCAAGTGAAAGGAGGTATATTTTATTCCAGTATTTCTCTTCCTTTCTGTTCTCTGGCTCTTATCTAAAATTAGCAAAACCAGAAGTAATTAATTCCCTTTGCTTCATGAGAAGTGCCACTCCTGTTGTCCTGGTTGTACCAACTTCAAAAATGTTCAACTCCTTGCTTATCAGTTGATTACCTCCTCATTTGTTACACATACAAGAGACTATTGAGATACTAAAGTTTTTCGCTTCAAAAGAATGGGACATAATTGCTCCTACCTTCAGACTTCTTTGTAGGACTGTGTTATTTGTACATTACATTTGTGGGTTTTATGAACAGACCGGCAGGTGCACTTTTCGTTCTGTAAATGGTTGAGGCTGTCAGGTAGCTAGCAGATGGGAATAGCGTTGGGAAGACTGTCCGTGCTTGGGAAATTGGGTTTGGAGTATGTCCTCTGATAATTCACTATTGTTGAAAAGTAGCTTTATAGTGGCAAACTTTAGAGAGCTGTTTGTATGCAGCTGGGACTGAATTTACAGACTACCTTTCCCTGACTAGCTAAAAAGCTAAGGATTGACAACCCCTTTCATCCTGCATTATCCAGCGTAGCTTTTAACTCCAAGAAAACTATGTTCACAAATTGATGCTCTGCTCCTTTGGGGTTGGTGCAGAAACATTAAATTGTACTAAAATATTCATATGTGAGTGCATTTAGCTGAAAGCAATTGATGTGCTTTTCCCTAGAGAGAGAAAAAAAATTGCTGTATGGCCCTGCACTCCAGCAGCCACCCTAACCACGCTTAAGAGTAATTACACAGCTTGGCTGATCAAAGGTTCTTAAAGTGAAAAAGAAACTGTGGTTGGGATGTAGTTTAGTAATGTGTGCTTCTTGAATGCCACATACCCAGCTGCATTGAAGTAGTACACACAGGATAACTGTTTGATATACAGTGCAGTATATATGAACTAGTGTCAAGCCAGAAAATATTTTATTGGGTTAATAGCTTGTAATTGGAGGGAATCCTGTATGAAGCAATTTTCATTGCAAAGATTTCTTCTAATTTCAGTGTCCTTTCATTCTTGCAAAGAAAATAAAGTACCTTAGCCGCCTTTAAAAAGAGTACATGTGCCAAAGGGGTTTGTTAAAGTACCGTGTTTAAAAGCTTGCCGCTGGTAGGATGATAAATGAGTGTACACTGAAGCTTTTCAGCATAATTCAAAAGCTGGCATAAAAATCAATAGTAGCTGACGGCACGCTTGCAAAGTAACGACCTCATCTTGTGTTGCACCTGTGGAAGATGCACTGAAGTCTGTTACAGCGGCATTCAAAGTCACTGTAAGTTACAGCTAACAACTGTTCTTGTGGTTCTCTTAAGGAAATGCACCTTAACTGCCCCAAGGCAGCCTAAGGCATTGTTAAATATTCTCATAAGTAAAAATGAAGTAGTATTGTACACTACGAATTATTCTGTAAATAATTGGAAGAATAGTATGCACAGGAAAATATTGGTATGTTGGTAATTACAAGCATCCACATACCGCACTCTTGTGACATTTATCCAAACAGTGCATAACTGACTATGTGGATTTAGGAACCAGTTGTGCATTCATGCACATGAAGCCTCACAGACTTGCTGTTGATGCTAATACGTAAGTTGGGTAGATATAAAGCAGACATAGGAGTTTTAAGGGATGGCGAAGGGGGATTTTTTTTCATTTTAACAATTAGCATATAACGACTCTCCGTACAAGATGTACCGTGGTCATGTTTGTTGAAAAAACGATACAAGGCTAGATAGATACTTTAAATAGCGACTGAGAAGATGGATTCTTGGTTTGGAATCTTGCCTTTATATAGAATGAATTTGGGATTTTGAGTTTTGTTTAATTTTAGGGTTGTTGTGATGCACACCTGTGGTTATGAATTTGAGTTCTCTGTCTAATGTTATCTGAAGCCACTGCCCTCCAAACCTTTCACTTTCCTTGACTGTAATTGCTTTCGGGCCTTTGTATCAGACAGTGCAGTCAGTCCCTTGGCAGAGAATGTGTGTGCTGTTTCGTTACACCGTTTGCATGTGAGACAGCACGGGCAGCAGCCCTTTAGTGAAAACCTGCCCGTGCACCAGCACCAGGGAGCTGAGAAACGCCACTCTGTGTCCTGGTCTTTGATGTAAGTGCCTGTAACTGTAGGCTGTGGATCAGCCACCTGGCAGCTGTGATTAGAGCAGCTTCCAGGGATCCAGAAAGCAGAAACTTGAAGTTGTTGTAAAGCCATCTTTGTTGGCACCCGAGAGGTGCGATCCAGACTCTGATTCATGGCGGTTTGCGCCTTGGCGTGGCTCTCCTGCCAAGGTGAACTCTGAAGAACTGAGATCTCCCTCCAGACATTAATGTGCTCTCCACTGCGATGGCAGGCGTGTCGCGTAACACGATTAGAAGCGATGTTGCTCTCTGGTACCGATCTGCTTTCTGTTTTCCTCATCTAGTCACTTAACAGTGCTTGGGGCTAAGGTCCTGACTTGGGACTTTGAACGCTAACGCAGTAGCGATGATAGGACTCAGCAAAAGGCATAACAGAAGTTAATGATTTCAGGGAAAATAGCAAAACAAGGGTATTAGCCTGAGAAGAACTTAGAGGTCTGAATTTCTGAGTCTTTTCTCACATCTCTGGATGACCAGTTGAATTCTGTCCCTGGAGAGCACTGAACAGTCCTGAATTTTTTATCATTAGGACCTTCTGGGTCCTTTGTTTCCTTCCTACTGATTTGTAGAATAGATTTAAATAAGATTTAAGCAGTGAAATCTGTTTTACAGTATGGCAGAATTGATAAGAAGCATGGTGCCCTGTGCGTTCTTTGTATGAAATCATTGCCGAGCTCATCTGCCGTTAAGTGTTACAGCCTACTGAAGGGACCAGTTATCTTAGCGAGAGCGCCAGAAGCGCGTAACCTACAAGGGCATGGCTTAGAGGCTTTTCAGACAAGCCTGGTGATTTACAAATGAAACATCCTTGTCTTGATCCTAGATATTTTAATAGAATATATACATAGGCATCTGGCTCCTGGTTAGCTGGATTCTTTCCAATGGCTGAACCTCACAATGTTAAACAGACTGATAAGAGTATCTGGTAGTCTCGATGACTGGCACTTAATGAATTGCTCTAAAAAAAAATCAAATTACAGTAATGTGTTTTTAAGAAGAGCTGGTATTAAAGGCTATATGATGTTAGAATAATTTCTCCTGTAACATCTGTTCTTTTATTTAGTCTAATTAAAATATTGCATTCTTACCACGAGTTCTCATATGCACATCTTATATTACCTTGCAGCTGTGATTAAATTGGATTGACCTCCAATAGTAAGCTACTCAGTAAAAAGCTATTGAGGCTAAGAAATCTCTGAGTTTCTTCAACAGATGTGTGGTTTTTTTGAAATACAGAGACTAGATTCTGTGTTTCAGTTTCTAAGCAAGCCTTTTCAATAGGAAATACTCTGTTCCTGCTCTGTTTTCTCTCCCCTGCAATTTTTACAGGAGATTCTTTTTGTAGAAAACCTTCATAAATTTTATTTCTCTCTTCCTATTGAAAAATGAATGTAATAGGTGAAATCTGTAGCTGTAGAAACATCAGAAATCTTTTTTTTCTTTAATTGATATAATGACTCTCAGGCCTGTATGGAAAAAGCAGTCTGCGTGTTCTCTGTACTGGAACACCTTCGTTTGCCAGTCTCTTCTGGAGGTCTGCGCCTGTTCCACAGCTGTGCTTTGTTCTGTCACGTTAAAAGCCACTTAACTGTAATGCACATATTCAGTTGCACAGGGCTAAGAGTTTTTGACCCTCTTCCCCTCCTTGGTCCCCAAAATAATTTCCTGAATTAGACTTGCATGTTCTTAAATACGGACAAACCTTGGTGTTTTCAAAAGATAAAGTCTGATAGTATTTGAGGTTGCATCTTTTGTAAGCGTGTATAAATACCACCTTTTAATAGGTTTCGATGGATGATCCCTGACCGCGTTTTCTCCGTGACGGTTCCCTCTTATTGAATGAGTTGGTGAAAAGTGCTGTGTTTGATTTTTGTCTGTAAAATTAGGTAGCTAAACAGTACAGGTCTCACTGGTCCTGGATTTGCAGTGATGGGAAAACTGTTACGGAGCTGAAAATATAGTTGGGTTTGGATAGATTATAGCCTGGAGGAGCTTCAGCCCGAGGGGAAAAAAATGCTTTTCAGCTGTGACTCAAAACTGTCGATACATATCTGTTTGCCTAGAAATTTCATCTATTTTGAATGTAAGTGCCTTGGGAAATGCTAGATCAGGAGCCACAGAGTGTAAAGATCTAACTGCGTGTTAGTTCCTACCTGGGAAGCGCTTCTTGACCAGTCCTGCGTAGGAGTTGATAGTGGGTGGGGGAAGGAAAGCATCATGGCATACGAACATTGAGGGCTTGGGTCAATAATAGAAACTGAGGCTACAAGTGCACCCTGTAGTACCCCACCTCAGTGCCTGAAATGTTTGATTGTCACAGAATCACAGATTCGTAGAATGGTTAGGGTTGGAAGGGACCATAAGGATCATCTAGTTGTCGTGTTGTGTCGCCCCCCGCCCCTGCCATGGGCAGGTTGCCCAAAGCCCCATCCGACCTGGCCTTGAACACTGCCAGGGATGGGGCCTCCACAGCTTCTCTGGGCACCCTGTGCCAGGGCCTCACCCCCCTCACAGGGAAGAATTTCTTTCTGATGTCCAATCTAAATCCCCCCTCTTTTAGTTTAAGCCCATTACCCCTTGTCCTGTCACTCCACTCTCTAATAACCAGCCCCTCGCCAGCTTTTCTGTAGGTCCCCTTTAGGTACCAGAACGCCACAATTAGGTCTCCCCGGAGCCTTCTGTTCTCCAGGCTGAAGAACTCCAGCTTCCTCAGCCTGTCCTCAGAGCAGAGGGGCTCCAGCCCTTGGATCAACTTTGTGGCCATACAGGAAACCTTATAAAGGGTTAAACACCTGAATTTCAGTTTTATCCAATATAGTCTGTCTTTTTTAGAGGATTCTAAAGGTTTAAAACAAAGCAGCCTACGGTTTCTCTTCAGGCACCTGCATTATCCGTTTGCAGGTAATCTCGGTTAATATTTGCCTTGGGAATCACCAGGGTGATGGGTAACACTGATTGCCCTGTCCTCGGGCTGAGCAGTGTCTCCCGTTGGTGCAGATCTTTGTTATTTTTTTCTCATCTATCTTTGCCAGATGCTCCTTTGGGGTTCTCCTTTTACAGTCACATTGCATCCCCAAGTGGGGGAGGGAACCAGTCATCAGCTGCCTTTAACACTGAAAACTACTGCCATGTAAAAGCCGCTGCATGTAATTGATTTTGAGTAAGGTGGTGTGAGAGCTTACTGAAGCTATGTCATGGGTACCAAAAGCGTCTCTTTTTTTTTTTTTTCCCCCTTCTAGGAACTTTATATTGCCGTGGGAATATCTGGAGCAATCCAACACTTGGCTGGGATGAAAGACAGCAAGGTATAGAGACGGATGTGCTAGAAAACATTTTTGAGGAAGGAAATGAGTTGACTCGCTTTAACACCAGTACTTCAGCCAGCGTTACATTTTTTTTTTCCATTAAAATTGCCAGTTTGCCTGCCCCCTTAAGACATGCTTGCCCTCTAAGCCTTGTCAAAAATAGATATTGTGGCAAAACCTTTAACGCAGTAGAAGAACTATCGTGCTATAACCCAGAGCGGTAAGTAGGAGCAGCTAATCGACTTTGTTTATTAAAAAAACCAAGAAACCCAGATATGCCTGAATTCTATACAATAGTTCCATTTGCGTTTATTTCAGAGTATGACATATTAATTCATGCATACCAATGTGCAATTTGAATTATGAACTTAGTATTCCATAAAGTAAAAGATGTCTCTGACATTCCTGCATTTAGCCATTCAAATGGAAACCTATTATAAAACGGCAGTAAAACTTTAAAAGGTTTAACTCATTAGTTGCCAAAGTAAATAATCTGAAAATGGAATTGCCACTTTGGTCCACAGTGCAGTGTGTGGGAAGAGAGTTACCCGCTGAATCTTAGTGTCAAATGCTAAACATCAAAAACCGCAGGTTGTTCTGCCTCCCCGCAAGTAGGTTTAGGAAAAGGATATATGGGGTTTTTTATTTATTTCCAGTGAAGGAACTTACACTTTCTGGCAGAAACCAAACCGAGAGCTTTGGCTAGTGCAGAAAAGTGAGGGAAAGGCCTGAAAACCTTTACAGGCAGATCCTTGGTTTAACCACCGACAAACTAGTGAGCTGCTGTGTCTGGTCATTGCCCTCACAAGGGAGGCTGTGTGGCAGGATCATCTGTGCTTTCGTACAATTTAGTTCTTTTTTTGCATGTATTAATTAAATACATTTTGGGAAAATGATGCAAGCTGGATTTTAGATACAGCAGCGGTTTTGGGTGTCAGTCAGACTTGAGTGGTGGTTACATTAGTTGACACAGTGTAGAAAAACCAGTGTGAATCAGAAATTAAGGATGACGATGGGCAGGGATGAAGGTCAGTATTGAGAGGTGTGAATAATGGTATCTGTAACAGTGGGTTCTTAGCGGGACAGCGTCACTGTAGTCTCTGCACTTGTGCAGCAACAGGGAGGGGAGGCAACGGGGACAGTTAGCCGGCGGGAGAGTCCGTGAGAGCAGCACTGATGCGGTACTACCACGGTCCCGCTCAGCTCCCTCTGGAGTTTGGTAGGAGCTGATGGGCCTCAGCATTAAGAGTTTCTCTGTGTCAAGGCGTTTAGTGTCCAGCCCTGCTTCTGGGTGAGGGAGAAGGTGGGTGGGATTAGTATCGGCCATTGACTGAGAACTGTTTTTAAAGCCGCTTAAAACCTCATCCGAGGCTGTCTGTACGGATCTCCTGCCTTACCTTAGTTTAGACTACCAGCAATACAAGGAATCTATTGCTTTAAGTACCAGGATTTCCTTTCTTTGATATAAAAATAGTGTCCTGAACTGTAAGAGCGAGGTGTCTGGGTTTTCTGTATTTTCCAACGGTATTTTGTTTTGTATTTTGAGATGGTCTTTCATAGGAAAGGACAGACAAAATTTGTCAGCATCGCATCAGATGCATAGTTAACCATTGTATTTCCCCAGTAGGTTGGTGTTTAGCTTGTGTATATAAATATGTGCGTTGTAAAGCTGGTTTTAGTTAGTGTGTTTGAAAGGTCATCTGTTTTCCTTTTAGCCAAAGGATATATAGGTGGTGGTTGCAGCTACTGAAAAGATCCTGTTTTTACAACCAGAAAGCATTAGGTAGCCACGGGAACTCTCTGGAGCGTCCCTTGTCTTTGCTTAGCACTATGACTCTTCTGGCATTGTGAATTTGTACACGTCAGGATACGTTTGTCCAAAGTAGGGAGACGCTTTCTATGGCATGAAATGTGCAGTTTATTTGTCTATGTACAGCAAGGTGGAAAAGTCAGCTTTTGAGGAGAGCCGGGGAATTGTCGCTGCTTTCTTGCCTTATTTGTAATTCCCTGATGAGGTAGTTAGAGCATATTTTCTTCCTAAGAGATTTGCCTTGCAACGTTTTGTTGCAAGCAAGATGGTTTCACTTCTCACTATGGAAAGTCTGATTTAGTGATGAGGTAGAGAATCAGATCTCATTAAAAAGTTGTTTCGGGTAATGGAGGAAGGACCAGGCTGCCAAAGTGGCGGTTACGAGTTTTGCGAGGAACTGGTGTGAATCAGTTTTGTGGTAAGGGCAGAGCTGGCAGTCTCCAAGGGGTCACAAAGTAGCGGTCTGAGCCGGCCCTCGGCCTGTGTGGCCTTACAGCCTTGAAATGGCTGTTCAAAGCATGTTAGGGCTTCAGAGCAGAAGTGACGTCAGCTTTGAGCAAACATCTTTGGGCGTCACAGCCTGCGGTTTGTATTCTGCAGTTCTTGTGGAAGTGTCCGTGGAGCTTTGCAGTAGTAGATGTGGAAAGCGCAAGAAAATAACGCTTTGGGAGAAATATCTGAGAGGAAGCAACAGTTGGAGGTCTTTTCGTACGAGCTGAAGGAAGAAGGAAGCAGCGCTCCGCCGTAGGTACTTGCTGCTTGCATATGCAATGTGGTCCTTGTTCCTAGTGAGTTAGAGGATAGAAACAACCTGCAAAGGGAAAAGATTCATGTGGGCCTTAAAGCACCGGGTTTGAAGTGGCTGTACGTGAGTTACACCAGCTATGGAAGGGCTGCTCAGGTGTTCAGGTTGTTGAATGAGTAAGCGAGAGACAGGAAGGGGGGTTGTGTGGGCATGGCAGGGAAGTGCATTGAGGAATGGTTGGGTTCGAGCTGTTCTGAGGAGCCTTGTGGCATCCTAGCGTACGCTGGCAGCAGTTAGTTGGAAAGGCAGTATTGGGGTGCTGTGGGTGAGATCCCCCTGTCTGGCCTACGGCTTGTTCTGGCAGGAGGTGTTTGGTTATTTGTGTCCCTGCTACGTTTTGTGGTGCGCTCACTGTCCTGGTGTAGGTGTTGAGGTGGATACCCACGGTTACTGTGCTGTTCGCTGTCAGAGATATTTCATGGGAGGAGTGAGCTGTGTGGCAGAGTTAGAAGGTAGCAAGACTTGTTTTGGAGTGTGGTGTTGGGATTTTCATTTGATGTGGTTTTGTGCTGTGCGATAAAGGAAATGGTCGTGCAGCAGTATGTACAGGGGCTGTTAGTCATGGCTTGCTGCTCCTGCTTTTGGAGACTGGTGTGAAGAGGGGAGGAGCGGTGCAATGCATGAGACGAGCAGTGTGCAGAGGTTGTGTTTGTGCATTGTGTTTGGTTTTGTTTCGGAATGACAAATATATGTCATGTTCTGTGACGAGGGTATGGCGTTTCCAGGGGCTTGCTGACAACGTCGGCCAGCCAGGCTCCGTAGGTGAGCGCTGTGACTGTGATGCGGGTCTAGCTGTCAACTGCTGTACAGAATGCAGGCAGAGGGACATACCCAGACAGTGGTGTAATGGCATGGCGCTGAACTGTTTCTTGCAGACCATTGTTGCTATCAACAAGGATCCAGAAGCCCCAATTTTCCAAGTGGCAGACTACGGACTGGTGGCTGATCTGTTTCAGGTGAGGGTGAGGTTGGAGAGGTGTGGGAACAGTGTGTCTGAGAGGGAGAGGTTCTGGAACAGTTGTAAGAGTGTGAAAGATGTTTGGTGCATGTGGTTTGAGAAAGTGTTGTTTGAGAGTTGCTATGGTGTGTTGGAGTGTGTCCTGTGGGGGTTGGGAAATAGGGATTTCTGTTACTCTGACCTGTTTTGAGGAAACTCATGGATGGTTTTGAAAGTGTGAAAAGAGTGAGGTGGCCGTGGTGGGAGGGAGTTGGGATCGGTCCGGGTAGCATTAGCGACTGAGTGGGCGGTGTTGAGGTTGGATGGCTGGGTGAGGTTCTCAGAGGGTAGACACTGGGCAGGGGCGTAAGGACGGAACGCAGGGGAGGTGGTGATGGAGTGCTGTGTCCTTGCAGGCGGTGCCAGAGATGACAGAGCTGCTGAAGAAGAAGAAGTGAGGGGCTGGGGAGCAGAAAGTGCTGTCTGTGTAATACGGCAATAAAGGATGTTTAAATGAGGTGGGTGTCTGTGTGTGGTGTCACTGGGCTGGGAGGGGTGTGTGTGAGAGAGTGTGTGTGTGAGAGAGGGAAGTGTGAGAGAGTGTGTGTGTGAGAGAGTGTGTGTGTGAGAGAGGGAAGTGTGAGAGAGTGTGTGTGTGAGAGAGTGTGTGTGTGAGAGAGGGAAGTGTGAGAGAGTGTGTGTGTGAGAGAGTGTGTGTGTGAGAGAGGGAAGTGTGAGAGAGTGTGTGTGTGAGAGAGTGTGTGTGTGAGAGAGGGAAGTGTGAGAGAGTGTGTGTGTGAGAGAGTGTGTGTGTGAGANAGAGGGAAGTGTGAGAGAGTGTGTGTGTGAG
>VWZZ01005545.1:0-43865 GCA_013399095.1 Psophia crepitans
TTGAGAAGTGGGCCCATGCAAACATCTTGAAGTTCAAGAAGGCCAAGTCCAAAGTCCTGCACGTGGGTTGGGGCAATCCCAATCACAACTACAGGCTGGGTGGAGAATGGATTGAGAGCAGCCCTGAGGAAAAGGACTTGGGAGTGTTGATGGATGAAAAGCTTATGAGTCAGCAATGTGCACCTGCAGCCCAGAAAGCCAACCGTGTCCTGGGCTGCATCAAAAACAGTGTGGCCAGTTGGCTGAGGGAGGTGATTCTCCACCTCTAGTCCACTCTTGTGAGACCCCCACCTGGAGTACTGCGTCTATCTCTGGGGTCCCCAACGTAAGAAGGACGTGGAGCTGTTGGAGCAAGTCCAGAGGAGGGCCACAAAGTTGATCAGAGAGCTGGAGCACCTCTCCTATGAGGACAGACTGNTCCTATGAGGACAGACTGAGAGATCTGGAGAAGTTCGCTGAGAGACTATTCAGCCTGCAGAAGAGAAGTCTGTGGGGAGACCTAGTTGTGGCATTCCAGTACCTAAAGGGGGCCTACAGGAAAGTTGGAGAGGGACTGTTTATCACGGAGTGCAGTGACAGGACAAAGGAGAATGGCTTTAAGTTAAAAGAGGGGAGATTTAGATTAGATGATAGGAAGAAATTCTTCACTGTGAGAATGGTGAGGCACTGGAACAGGTTGCCCAGAGTTTTGTGAGCCCCCTCCCTGGCAGTGTTCAAGGCCAAGTTGGATGGGACAACCTGGTCTGGTGTAGAGTGTCCCTGCCCATGGTGGGGTGGTTGGAACTAGATGATCTTTGAGGTCCCTTCCAACCCTAACCATTCTATGATTGTATTCCATGATTATCCCATTTGACAGGATGTGCCTGTACTGGAAATCTTTCTTTTCTGCTGTTCTGCAGAGTCTGAGATCAAGGAGATAATACCACTTGCAATAATGCCAAAGCTAATCTATGTTTGACTAAAAATTACTAGTTTATATTTGCAGGGTGTCTGACTTCAACAATAGACGATGTTTGTTTTATTTCATTCAATAATGTGCATCAGTACTTCATAGAGCTTAGGCTGGTTAGGATGAAGAGGGCCATCAGCACGGCTGTAAGTTTTGAACAACCAAGTTGTCCTGACTGATGTAGTGTAACTTCAGCAGTAGATGGATGACGGGGTAAGAAATCTAATCTACTGAACAATAGCTAAGATGAGGTTTTCCCTCCCTAGTGGGTGGTTCTTCCCTAACAAATGAACAGATTAATAAAAATATTTAAGTGCATTTTGATTGCTGAAATCAGTGAACCATTTGCTTCTAATCCATTTGTATTGAAAGAACTTATTCCTGTCGATTCCTTTTTTTTAACTATCATTTTTAAAACCATGAAAAAGTACAAGTCTTAAAAGACCAAATTGTGCTAACTTTACAGGATTGCAAGAAGAATTGAAGGCTTGCCTACCTCTGGACAAAACTGAATCAGTTTAAATGTTCTGTATTTCCAGATATGTGGAACAAATGAGAGCTTAAGAGACAAAGATGTTGCACAAATAGTGCAGGAACAGCCACATCCCTGGTTCAGAGTGTGAACTTTCAGGAAAACCACTGCATTAAGCAGAAGTCCTTTTTTTCTCAGTTTCTTTTGCTGTGTGTATCTCCTGACAGCAGTTCATTAATTTTTAAATGGTAGTTCAGGGGAAGTAGGTATCACAGCCGTGTCATAGCAGGCAAACCAGCTCTTGCTGAATAGTGAGCAAATGTCTAGGCTTGACCCTTCCAGCCCGCCCCTTCAAAGCCATTTATTTCTTTATGTTTAAGGGCAGGATTAATGATAATGTGGAATGGATATTTTGTTTAGAAATGCTGGAGTGTGTGTGTATGGGTGTGTTTAACACTTGTATTTCAGTGTGGGTCAAAAAGGGCGAAGACGTGAATCTAATAAGATTCTTCCTTTTGCTAGAATGGATCGCATCAAAGCCAGACAACAAAAATACAAAAAGGGTAAAGAGAGGATGCTAAGCATGACACAGGAGTCCTCAGAGGGGCCGGAGATTCGGAAGGTTTCTGAAGAAGATGACGAAGGTACCATTAGCTATTGTTGTACCATAATTGCAGTTCAGCACTAAGGACCTAATAGACCTAATAGCTGGACAAGCAATAAATTGCTCTTCAAAACTGTCAGCATGTAACCAAGTTGTTAGCTGAGTATCAGTTTGGAGCTTGATTCAGACCAAAAAATCTGCAATTTCATACTGCAGAAAGGTTTAGAGAAAATGGTTTGATTTGAGGTTACTTTTGGTTAACTTCAGGCTGTGGGCAAATTGCTGAATAGCAGCAGAGGTTTGTTTTGGACAAAGTAAACCACAGTATTACAGATAGGTAGCATCCAATTTTTTCCAGCAACGTTTTCTGGATGCTGTGAGATTTTTTCAGTCACTGAAATGTTTGTATACTTTTAAATGTTGTTTAAAACATGGGGACAGATAAAGTGGTACCTGTCTAGGGCCACATGTCCAGCACTGACTTGGGATCAGCACTTACTGGATTTAGAATTTTTGGAGCCTGAAATGTAAGGGGATTTGAGAGGAGGGAAAATATTTTCTTCTTGAAATTACAGTCAACTGTGACTGTATGCTTTAAAACACAGAACTGAAGTTTTTAGCTGTTTTAGAGTAGAATGCTGTTTTAACTGCTGCATAAACCGAAGTAGAGTATTTCTGCTTAGTGGTCATGCTTCTGCATGATTTTAATATTGAATGTATTCAGTAGATCTGACATCTGATGTGCTCATGAAATTTTAGCTCTTATGAGAGAAATAAAAAATTATTAATCAGTGTAAGAAACATGTTTCTCATTTTGTAAAATTAATATTTGGACATATTTTATTTTAGGAGAAGCAGACAAAGAGAAAGCCAAGGGCAAAAAAAAGCTGTGGTGGCGGCCTTGGGTTGATCATGCTTCCAGTAGGTTTTCTCAATCATCTTACAAATACGTGGATTTAACCCTTATATCCTTGACCAGAATTAAGGCATTCCCATGACCTGTTTGTTTTACTCCTGATTTTATGATTGTGACTTGATAGAAGGCTTGTTTTTTTCAACAATGATTTCTACTTCCAAATCTTCAAGGAGTGAGTTCAATCATATTTTGAACTTCTGTGTGTTGAAAGCATAGCTAGCTCATGATACTTTGGGCATTCTTAGAAAAATATCAGATCAGATAAACATGTGCCAAAAAGACTATTTTGGCCTCAAAAGTCTCAATTCCCCCCTACTGCAAAGCGCAATATATTTAAAAATGTGAAGGCAAAGGTTTGCCAATGCATTCTAAGATTAGTCATAATTTCTTTTTCATATATACACTTCATACATCTTTTTTTATGGTTCATCAGTCATTCTACTGTCAGCTGTAGAAATCTGAGTACCGCAGTAAGGCAGCAAGACTATTCCCAGGACTAGTCTGTGTAGAGCTCAGCTGAATTCTGATCACACTTTAATGTACTGTTGATGCCAGTTGTTATTTCCTTTTTTTTTTCTGTTTATCTGAGAGCAGAAATACGTTCAGCTTTGTGCGCAAGAAATTATTAACCTGTATCACTCACATCATTGTTGTGTTATGATATTTTAATTTGTTTGTAGCCAACTCCAGGAATATGATAGAGTTCTTTCCTACATTATGGATTGGGTAAAACAAGAAAAATGGGTAGACTGCAATCTCAAATCAGATATCCTCCTGTTGGATCTTTGTTGAAGGAAATCAGACATGAACTATTTAAAAACCTCTGAGGATTTAAAAAATGTTCAAGTGTATAGCACTGATCAGAGTTAAATATCAATGTCTATATTTTGCTCAGTCATTTAGTTTAAAGGTCTCTTCCAACCTTAGTGATTCTATGTATGTAAAGTAATACTTTTACACAACTACATACTCCTTCACTAACCTGTGTATATTTATTTATAACTCCAGCATATATATTTGACAACAGCATTTAACAGAATGTCATATGCTTATTTCTATCAAGTCACAAGTAAACTGTGCCTCTGTTTTTATTTTTCTAAAGGGCACACTGCCACTTTAGAGAGACCTATCCCTTTTCAAGTCTTAAGAAAATAAACTTCTTGCCCTGTATTTTCATTAAGAACAATGACAATGCAGATCAAAACTGTAATTTGCGAGTTTTTCTGTAGAATTTCAAGCTATGGTGATTGCGAAGGAATGGGATACAGTCTCTGTTCACCACTGGTTTTGTAATAAGAACAACTGTTCAAAGAGAGACGTTGACTTTGGCTTTTACTTATTTCACCCTCATTATTTAATGTTCTTAGGTGGCAACTTGTGTTTTGGTATTTAAACAGTGAGCATTCTTGAAATCATTTACTGCAATAATGCAAAACCTTGTGGGAAACATCACAGACTCTGCTCCTGCAGATGGTGGTTGCCTGCCATGTGGCTTTCATCCACGGTCACTGAACCATGGTACTTACAGTAGGCGTTCACAGGCGTACAAACTGGAAATAGACTGATATTCCCCATCTATTCTTTTTGAAACGCTGTGCTGTAACCGCAGCATTCTGCTGCGTGTGGCTGCTTCTCTCTGTAAATGAGTTTGTGGCTGTGGCTGTGTGTATATATTTTGAGGTTGCTGAAGCTTGAGGTTTTATGCCAATTCTGATTCTTAATCTCAATTTTTTATTGTTATTTTTATACTACATGTTATAATTTTATTCTACAGAAAGATACCTCATTTTGTATATCAGAAGAATTAAGACACAGTCATGAATTTGGGCCTGAGTAGAACAGATGGGAAACATCAGTGAGGATTTCCTCATTGACACTCACTCATGCTCTCCCTTGCAGGGAGGTAGGGTTCCTCCTGTGCTTGTGGATTACATGAGGAGCCCCATAAAGATCAGTGGTAGTTAGGGCCACATGCTTTGAGGTCCTCAGCTTCTGGGGCACAGAGCTGTGTCTGATGGAGTGCAAAAGATGGGTGTCACAGCTGTGCTGGGACCTCTTTCCTCTGGGCAGAAGTAGATGATGGCTCCTCCATCTCATTCCACAAGGAAAGCCTGGAAGTCCCTTTTCTCAGTAGGAGAAAGGCACATTTTGTAGTAGGAGAGGAGGTCCTCAAGCCTAGTCTGGCCATGAATTATCTTACCAGTAAAATCTGGTCTCTGTAGTAATCCCTGTAGGTGACTAACACACTTCATACTCCATTTTGATGTGTGCAAGAATGCATTATTGCTTTTCAATCATACCTCCCTCTTCAGTGTAAAAGAGACATAACTGCTACATTATAGTATCCCCTCAGATACACTTTAACCTAAAAATTCTGGAGAGAGATCACTGTAGATTTGTTTTCTGCCACCTCAGGCATTCCAAGTCTGACCGGATGCTACTCAGACTTTAAGGAACTGCACTGCAGTAGAGGTTCCCCTAGATATCAGATCTTATCCTGCTGATTTTCTGTGCGGACAATTTCTGATTCTGGTTATAAGATACCTTTTTTATGAAAGAGAACTGGAGACTACAGGCTTTTAAAATACATTCATCTCTATAATGCATTTTAAATGTGCATCCTTAGAAGGCCTTGTACCAAATAATTAATTTGCTTGATCCAAGAAATTTCCAAACTTTCTTTGCCCCTCAGTTCAGCAATTAGAACTGCTGAAGTGGACTCTCTGTCCCTCTGCAGGGCGTTCATTGACGTTAAAAGTCATAAGTAGGCACATGAGGCACAAAATTCCCTCTGTGAGGGAGTTTTAGAGTTATGATCCAATAGAGTTCTGGCAAATTTCACAGTCTGCTCACCCTGAAATTTCTACGATAGTTACATGTGTGCACAGAGGATCTGTGTAGAATTCAAGGTATGATTGAATTAAAGCAATTGTTAGTTTTCCAAAAACCTATAATGAGGGTTAAATATAATTTTCAATATAATACGTATTTCTCCATATATCCAGATTGTGTGACATTTCATCTAAGTAACTGTTCCTTTAAATATTTCAGCTTAAATGTGGAAATTATTTACCAGTTTTCACTGCTGAATGTAATGCTGTGATTTTGATTTTTCTCTTGCTCATTACCTTATTTTTCATTTCTTTTGTTTCCCTTGTTAGTTCATGTAGGCCTGTTGCCATCTGAGAAATAAAAACATTGCTTCTGTTCAAGGATATAAGGCCTAGCTTATTCACTGTGCATCTTTACTGTATCGAGGTTTCAGAATCTTTCTGAATCCATGGGCAAAAAATTGAAACTCATTTGCAATCACATTAATAGAATCCAAGTGATTTGTTTTAAACAAACCAAGGTTTTCCATTACCTCATCAAAGCTTAAATGTTTGAAGGCATTAACTGATACCATCCTATTCTATAGTTTAAAGGATTCCTCAGCATTTTAAAGAGAAGTTCTGTATTTTTTGTCCAGTGGTACTGTTCATGTAAATTCATTTACTTACCTGCTGGGCTTTTTTTACTCCCTCAAATAACCATCCGTTCTCAATTAATCTAGACTTAACTGCCTTTTTTTTCTAAAAAAAAAAGTAACTTACTAACTTGGTATACTTAAAGCTTTTTCTTTACGTTTTCTTCTCATGGTGATGTTTTCCTTAGTTATTGTATAGTTCTCATTCATGCCCAAAGTATTGCAGGCTGACATCAAATGAATTGCCTGAGACCTTTTCATCTCTTGCTTCTTCTCTGTTTTCACCTCTCCTGGTTAAGAATTTTTAAATGACTAGTTGGCTGTTCGTAGGTCTTGGGACAGTTGAGAACAGAACTTTTCAAAAAAATAAGAAAATATTTTGTTTCACTTAGTGGTCAGAAGTGGAAATTATTATTTGTTTGAGACGGATAGTGAAGAGGAAGAGGAAGAGGAGAAAAAAGAAGAGGAAGAGCCTCGAAAAAAATCTGCATTTCAGGTACTTTATGGAAATTGGCTTTATAGTTCATGTGTGGAAAAAATGTAGGCTTCTCCTAACATAGACACATATGTTAAAGCAGCCAGTGCATCTAAAGTAGTCCTGAAAAGTATTGGAAATTAAATTTCTTGCCAATTTAAAATGCACGTTTGCCTGTTTTAAGCATTGCCAGATTCCTACAGGAACTGTAGTGAAATCATATCTCCATTCATTTATGCCCGAGGAAAACAAAAATACAAAACCAAAGGTTAAGAATCTGAGCTTTATTTTTATTGCATTGCAATAAAGACAAGTGAGGATCCTGACTTGCCTCTGGCGCTGCTGTACAATGCTTCGGTGATTTTCTGGTTTTGAGTAGATGTTATCATTCCATGATGAAATGATCCCCAAAATAAGCAACTTTTCATGGAAAAGAATACACACTTTAAAAAAAAAAGTGTTTTTTTAATTATTGATCCTAGTGAACCAGAGAAATATATCCTTGGGTTATAAAGAGATTACCATTTTAAATTACAAAAGGACACCACATCATTCTCTCTCCTTTCTTTTTCAGGATAATGTTAATTAATATGCTTGCATTTTAAGTGACAGACTGTGTAGAAGTAAGAGGATATTGTGATGTTAAAAAGATAGCTGAAGTTTCCTAACTGGGTTCCTACATATAGGCTGGTTGATGTTAGACAGTACCAGGTGTTGAATTCACTGGGTTAAATGAAGAACTTGGGTGATGAAGTTAGTGAAATACTCATGCATATAGGATTGCTTTAATCTTCATAAGATTAAAGTTTTTCTTGTTGAAGAATTTTCAGAAATATCGCATAACTTTTTCAGGTCTATAACTTTTAAAACTTAAGCAAACGGGTAGCTTTTTGCAGATGACTATTCCCATCCAGATGCAAGCTCACGTCACTGCAGAACTGGTGCCCTACTGAAAGCCCAGCCCAAGCAAGAGCAAAAAACTGCCTCCATGTTCCACTCTTCCTTACACCAAAAGCTTTCAAAGCTTCCCAGACAACATTTCTGAATTACAAGAATAAATATTTTATTTAATTAATTGATACAATGTGCCTTTAGTTTATATACTTACATTACCGACTGATTACATTTGTTACACTGTCTGAATGGTAATGACATGGAAAGATTTTTTTCCTGACCTTAAAAAAGGCAGAACAATTCTGGATGAAAAATAACATGACAAGTAACTTTTTATTTCCTACTGTTTACACCAATTTATTTTTTTTTAATATTTTACATTTAACTCACCTTGGACTGTAAAATGGCTCATTAATTTCTAGGTCATTTTTCTTTCTGGTTTTCATGCAGGTGTAGAGGAAAGTTTGCATTCTTGTTTCTGCTGATTTTTTCAAACCTTGGTGGCACCATTTTATTCAGATGTGCTAATGCCAAGCAATGAGATTTTAGAGTTCTAAACTTGAGGTCAGAAACTAGTAAGATTCTTTCATTTACTGTGGGTTTGGGGCTTTTAAATTTTTAAAGCTCTGTTCTGAAACAATTAATGTGAGGATGGAGGATCTGGTCTTTATTTCAAAATTCAGGACAGACATTCTGTATAGGTGGCTGGTTCTGCAATATGTGCAACATGAAGATGTTGGATGGCTTTATGTAGGAGGGGATTTGTGTAGAACAGAAAATACTCTTTGTTTATGAAAAGCTTTTTCATCATTTGGTCATCATACCTTATTCGCCTTCCATCACCATGCACATGGTCTTAAAAATACTAACAAAATGAATTTGTTTGTTGTAGAGCCTGCTAAAGAGTTATTTTTAATTGTTGATTTTTCTTTTAGTTTAAATTTTGTGCAATAGTCACTTCAAGTTAACTTGGAGATTTTATTTATTAGAGAATGCAGGCAGTTAAGAATTTTCTCACTGAAATTTTACTGTGAACATCACAAATGATCTTTTTTCATACTGGAGTCTGTGAATGTAAATTTGTTCTTAATAATCTAGATAAAATCATTCAGTAGATACTTTTTATTAATATTTTCTTGCTTTCTACTAATTGCTCTTGCTTTGTCCTTCTTTATAGAGAGCTATCGGGAAATTTGCTTCAGCCATTTTAGCCTTGCCAAAGTCTGTCATTAAACTACCCAAAACTATTCTTCAGTATTTAATCAAAGCAGCAAAGGTACTTGACATTTTGCCAGTGCTCAGTATGTGACCCATCCCATAGTTCCTGATGTAATGTATAACTCTCTCCTCGTCTGCATTTTTCCTCTTGTATAAATGATTAAAAAAAAAAATACAGCCAAAACTTCATTCCTACTAAATGCAATGCATTTCATACTTTCGGAGTGGTCAAGCCACAGGAGAAGTGGTCTATCTTTTTTTAAGTGCAACTCCAGAGAGAAAATGCAGACCCAAATTCTCATTTTCTTCTGATACTGCTATACAAGATGGTCACATCAAATTGCATGTATCTTATGGACACCATGGTAATCATCTCAGAAAGCTGGTAAAAGATTTGTTAAACACACGTTCTGCTCCAAACTCCTTTTTAGCTCACTACTTTTCTGGGCTTCATCATCACAAAAAAGATTTGCGCATCTTCTTTCTTGTCCTCCTTGAATAATACATTTAGCCTACCTTTGAGCGCTGCATATCATTTTACACTCCATATATGTAACATGATATTTTTAAGGAGTGAGTGTTACAGATAGAGTGTACTAGCTCCAAAGCCTGAAAGATACTGCATTTGAAGTTTGCCCAGTGGTAAAAATCTAAAGTAATACATATGTACGCACCCAGTCAGCTCTTAAAATACCCACTGCTTAGCGTAAGTAGTTACATTAAATTTATTCATCAAATGCCCTTTCTTCATTCTTATCTTCTACCCTCTTCCAACTCTACCTTCTGCCTATAATTTCTTTATTCACACTGTAACTGTGGCTTAACGTAGTTTCTCAGCTAACAGTTCAACAGCAGATGTTGACAGTTTCTGACTTTCAGTAAGTAATATAGTATTAGTTCACTCAAGTGTCACCATTTCCCCAGATCACCCTCAGTAGAAAACACCTATTACAAAGCCAAGACAAACCAGTGCCTCTGATTCCACACATTTTCTCATGTGGTGCTTGGTTTGAACAAGTCAGACATATAAACATAAATGTACAGACCTTGAGAGATTTGAAGGAGGACCTTCTTGTCAACGAGACCAAAGTAAATTCTGCTCCATTGTTGTATACATTCACAAAACAGAGCAAGGTATTTTTTCGTTCTAAACTAACTTAAAATGAGTTTGGCAGTTGTTTTTTTTTTTGAAGTTGCTTTTAATGGTCCAAAGCAATTTGTGTATGCAATTTTTTAAAAACATAAATAAATCAAATAGAAATTTTACCATTCTGTTCCAGCTTCACTGAGATACGTGTGTTGTTTTCATGGTCTGCATGTTTGTCTAGTGAATTAACAGAGCTGTTATGTTGCTGTGCTTTATTTTCACCCTCATGCCTGCATCTGTGTGCTTCCTTGCCCTGTCTCCGTTACCAGCCTGTGTTGCTTAGAAATAGAAGACAACGTAGTGCCAGTTGAAGATGATTACCATTTTTCAATGAAAGCCATACAAGGAACAAAAGAATATCTTTTGTCCTAAAAAGTTGTGGAGAAGATACAGTTACTTTAGTTTCTGTTATTCACATTTTATGTCATATAGGGAAAAAAGAGATGAGTGTTACTGCTTTTTTTTTCTGTAACCTTCCTTCACAGCTTGAGCAGAACTGTTCGAAAAGTTACTTTCTTTTTTTTACTTTTTTTTTCCCCCCCACTGTTATAGCATTTATAAATGTTTTGGGCCAATTCCATGCTTCATGTAGTCACACAGGTCAACAGACTGTTGATTTGAGTCAGTGCTGTGAGCAGGATTTGGCCCCATAAAAATCCCTTTGATATATAGGTAAGTATTACTGTCTTCATTTTACAACTGGAAAAACAGTAGCAGAAGGCTTCATAAGTGACTTATCTGAAGCAACAAAGGGAGCCATTGTCTAAATCAGGATGAAATTTGAGGAATTCCTGACTGCTAGGTTTGGGACTGTATACAGACAGCAAATCTGTAAGTGTTCCACTGGGATCTACAAAGGGGGAAAAAAATACCTGAAGTATGAAAACTGTACAATCACAAATACCTGTGTGGAGATATCACTACATCCTATGATGCTTTAGTTTTTTGATTGCAGCACTTTCTCTTAAAGTTTCCATTACTCTGCATCTTGCCTGTACAATGATAAAGTAGAAATACAGAATTAAAAGGAGAGATTCAGGTGAAGTAACCCACATGCACAACAGGGTATTAATTCGCAAAGTTCAGAGCATGAATTTTTGTGGGTTCTAATGAAACTTGGTTCACCCACAAGTGTTTTCACATTTGGTTTTATGCTCGCAAAAATAGCACATGAAAACTCAGCAGATCTGCAGGGGAGGTATTTGATTTGGGATTCAAAATATTTCCTTACCCCTGCAGATCTGAATGTGTTTACTTAAACCATATAGTCCTGCTTGTGGCTTATTCTATGGCTTACTCTCAAAACATGAAGAACCTTGAAATAAATTAGTTTGTTCCTTCTAGTTTGTTTATCAGGCTTGGATTACTGACCCTAAAACAGCACTTCGACAGAGGCGCAAAGAGAAGAAAAATTTTGGGAAAGAGGAGAAGCGAAGGCGAAAAGGATCTGGGGATGGTAGGTAGAGTTCTGGATTTAAAAAAAAAACAACCAACCAGTGTTAACTAGACTACCTGTTGTTCCTGGTAGTGAAAGGCAGCTGAGTTTTAGAGGGCAAGCGCTCTCAGTTCTGACTAGGAACTGGAAAAATGAGTTTGCCTTTGGCTGGCTGTCTCTGCCTGCCCCAGCCCGTGACATGGCCAGCCGTGGCCACCTCCTTTTGTTCTGCACAATGCACACTGGGGGAGATGAAGGAAAAGTGGGGATATGTGTTTTTCATGGAGTTGCAAGACACATACCCAGAACTTTTGTCAAATAGGAAGACTGAACGCATTGGAGAAGACACCAGTTATGTGAAAACATTTGTGGAAATAGAGTACTTGCAAGAGGAAGCGATAACCCTGTAAAGGCATAACTTTATAAAGGAAACAACTTCATAGTTAACAGCATTTCTCCAGAATATGAGAGTGCAAATGCCAGGTGTTTGGCCAGAATCAAGCAGAGCAAGGACATTACCCTTTCACTCCCTCACCTCCTAAAAAGTTTTATCTTACTCTCCTGGTTTTTCTAGGGTTGCTCCAAGTCTCTCATTTTGTTGATAAATTCATGTCTATTCTCAAGATGTTTTGCATGTGACAGATTGACGTTTTGTGTCATTTTGACGTTTTGAGCTATTTAATGAGGAAATTCCTGAAGAGATGTAGTTCAAGTGGAGCTGTAAGCAAAAACCAGTGAAAAAAACGTATTATTTCTTTTTGCCATATTTCCTATATTGTTCCCTAAAGAAACTTGAGTTGATGCATGGGTAAAAATACCAAGAAATGTTTTTCATTTTCCATGCCGTACTTACTAAAGAACCCAAATATCCATGACCCCCTAAATTCACAGCAAATTCGGCAGGTAGCAAAAGGAAAACATACAGATGTTAATAGGGTTTTACTGGCACTGTAAAATCATTCATGGCTCTGAAAAAAAATCAGCTTCTAAGTGGTTCATATCTCTTCATCTTTTGCTCCTTTTTAAAAAAGAAAACATAAATTCAGAAGCTTTTCTGGTCGATATAGATGGCGAAGAAGGGGGCCCATTCAAGCTGATTCAGCTGGACTTTTCCTCCATTTGGCATCTTCACCCGTGAAAAAGAGGGAGCTTTACAATTTGAGTGCTGCCAGTGAAGTTGTAGCTGCATTTATTGGATATTAGATAAAGGAGAGTCATCTATCTGTCCTTCAATTCTGCCTGTGACTCTATACATCGTTCTTCTGCTACAGGCCTAAGTAAAAGCACGTGGTAGTTTCAAACCAACTCTGCTGCTTCATTGCAACCTGAAGGTCCAACTGAATTCATTTGAGTTCATTGGATCAGAGGCAGGAGAATACCAGAGCACTGATCAGGTTGCTCTTTGCAGAAGCTGAAGAAATGAGCTCGCGTGTGAGTCAGCGGAAGGCGAGGCTGCCAAGGGTGGAAGCAATGTGACTGAGGAACTGCCTGGGTTTACTCCAACCCATGATCTTGCTCAGCAGCCTATTTAGTAAGAAAATGTCACTGCAGATTACATGAAAGCCGTTGTTGACTGAGGTGTCCCCTCACCTGAGTCCTATAGAACTGGAAAGGTGCTTTCTGTTATAGTGGTAGGTGAGGAACCAGTCACTGCTGCTTAGTAACTGTAGCATTTTCCTGCCTGAATGGCAGTTGCACCCCCACTTCCATAGACGTAACGTTCACAGTTTTGCTCATTGTTTTCAATAGGTGGTACTGATGCGGACTGTGAAGACAGTGAAGAGGAACCTGTGAAGAAGAAATCTGATGGACCAGGTATGAAGGCAGAAAGGTTTCTCTGCTGTTACAATGCAGTTGTGACCAGTGGCATAATCACAGCATATCACAGAGACACATTGCAGTGATCCCAGGCTTGTGTAAAAGCTGCAAAATCCATTCTAACCTGTGCAGTGAGAACTTCCTAACTACTTTCGGGTTTCCAATTGCCAGGTTTACAAGTCCTAAGCATAACAACTTCTACTCCTGGAGTATTAGCTACCACACTCATTCTCTACACACTTTAATAAATATAACTGCAGGCTCGGACTTGATCACTTGCTGTATATTTTACTTACCAAACAACTTACACCGAAGCTTAGCTTCCAGTCCTGATTGCATACAGCCCTATATTAAAATCTTCATTGATTTTGAATGTCTGAAATGTCATTAGTAGCACAAAGACCTCGCATTTTTTCAGTGTGTTTTAGCAAGGTTAAGATAATGCTTTTGTCTGGTACTCACCCATTCAGCAAAGTGCAAATATCTCATCTACAAAAATGTGATTTTCCTGATCTTACCCGTTCTCATTCAGAATCACATTTAAGGATGTTCTGCACAAGAGAAGAAATGCCAGCAGTTTGCAAGATCTTGCCTATATTGAAAGTTTTCCTACAAAGAAGTGTAATGGATCATAACTCTAAGCTTGGCTCTTTGTTTCTAACTGGAGTAAGAGAAGAAAACAGACTCTCCTCTTAAGTAAGTCTTTATTATGGCTTACCTTGAGTGAGACTTTGTCTTCAAAAGCTATTTTTCTTCTCTATTTGAAATTAGTTCCCACAATTCCAGTTAGAATTGTATCCCTGAGTGAGCCACGGGGTAGAAGATATTACAAGGATATGGGAGATGTTGTTTCTTTCTCACAAGACCAGTGGTCTCAAATTAATGATTTGCATTGCTATAGGATTATTTTTTTTTGTGGGGTTTTGAGGGCTTTTTGTTTATTAATTACTAGCAAAGCAGTTACCTGTGTTAAAACACTGAAGTGAATCACGCAAACACATCTCTAGGGAAATACTGTTGAAGCTACACAGGGGTTAGGGCAAGAGAAAGAGGCTTATAATCAATTTATACTGGAAATAGTCAATTTAATTGTAGAATTGTAGAATCATAGAATGGTTTGGGTTGGAAGGGACCACAAAGATCATCTAGTTCCAACTCCCCTGCCATGGGCAGGGACACCCTCCACTAGACCAGATTGCCCAAAGCCCCATACAACCTGACCTTGAACTATTAAGGTGCTTTATATTTTTGTTGAAATACTTTGACCATTCCCAGGTAAAATTTGTTCATGAAGATGGTTGGAAAATGTAGACAGTAATTGTAATGAAGCATTAGTATCATTATTAACCTTGGATCAAATCCTGTCTCACACTCTCAGGCAGAGTGTAGCCTTCTCTGCATTTGACCCTTTAAGTTAGAATAACAGTCTCTGCAGAAAATAAATATTTGTTTCCCTTTTTGAAGATGTTTAGGTGCAATCGATTCCCAAAAGATTATTTTTAAAAACTTTAGGAGAACAGCTACAGCGTCATTAAAAATGTATACTAAATCACCTCCATCCAAGAGACAAAAATGACCTTTCAGGTTAGACTGGAAGTGCTTGGCAAAGCACTGTGGCGAGACTATGGCATACCAGTGGTGGGCAGTGATAAGGATAATTTTAACCTGAAGGCTTCAATTCTTCTGAAGTCAGTAGCAGAAATTTCATAGTGGCGAGGAAGACTGTGGGTTAAAAAAGAACATTTATATGTTGTATATTTCTGTATATGAGTGCTACATTTTCTTTTAACCTATTCATAGTATTACATCTGGAATTCAAAGGAAATGAATGCTCCTTGAAGTAGAAACAGCCTTACATTTAATTTCCAAAGGCAAGATTTCCTTAGCTTCAAGACGTGCATGTTGACATATGAGTGAATAAAATATGAGTTGATAAATCATAAAATATCTCAAATTCTAAATGACATAGAAAAGGCCTGAAAAAAAAGAGCAAAATATTACTGAAATAATTAGATGACCAAGTGAAAGGGACTAAATGTTCTTACGTTCAGAGATACTGGACCAGTTCCATGGCATTGCACAGGTTAATAGTACATAGTACATACTGCCATTTCCATACCCACCTTACAGGAATGTATCACTAACGGTTTTTTCTCCTTAGTTTCTCTCCACATGTATGTGCATACAACCCTGCCTGCACACCCAGACACACGTGCATGTTGCTCCATAGGGAATCTTTCGCTTTATTATAGCTGCACCTTTGCATTCTTTGTAAGGAACGAATGTGCACTTCACAAAGTTTTGCGTGCCATCTTGTGGTACAGCTAAGAAATGAGGTTGTTAAAAGCATCATGCTTTAGCACACAGGTTCACTCCTTAGTTTCTACTTCAAACATTTTGTCCCTGCATGGCAGATTATTGACAGTTTTCTGTTATTTCTTAGGCTGGTTACTCTAAAATTGATCTTTATAGCTAGTGCTCTGGGATTTGCAACCTGGCAGAAACGCTGGGACTAGTTGGAAAGAAATTTTCTAGTATTTGTGCAACACTATGTAAGAACTAGGGGTGGGAGTGGAAGAAAAATAAACTGAAAGTGCTGCTTTTTGGGTGAGAAATGCAGTTGCCAATGCTAAAGGAACTACTGAAATGAGAAATTAACTTGAGACAGCTGCGCTGAGTAAAATAAAGGTATTGTTGGTATAAACCCATAAACCTTACTCATGGGAGAGTGTACTGCTTTGGCAAAAAGGTGCAAGAGTAATGTTTCGTAAATTATTTATACAGTTTGTGCTAGCTGGGCCAGTTGATCTGAGATCACTGATGACACAGTGCAGCCTATTTAGAAAAAGAGAGGCTTTGGAAACAGTAAATGCAAACAGGTGTGTTTAGATGGTAGGGAAACTGGGAGAGATTCAAAGATTATTTGGGCAGGTTAGGCTTTCAAACTCAGCCAAGCAAGGCTCTCTGAAAGCTCTCTGCAGAGCGAAATGCACACAAGTAAACAGACAGGTAAAGGTTCAGCTCAGTATGCTGGCTGAGCAGCTCTTGAAATCGCAGGAGCTGGGGATGTTGAATAGCTCTCAGGAGATGCCCAAATCCCTGGGGTTCATTTTGCAGACCTGTGCATACAGTATCTCTCTAAAATCAGTGACTGTCCATATGACTAGCGATTGCAGGACCATGGAGTTACACGGTGGAAAAGGGATTCCAGATGATAAGCCTAGACATACAGTCAGGAAAATGGCCTAGACAGCCAAAAGGCCTCCAGCCATCTTCAGAGGTTCCTTACTGTGACAGGGTCTTGCAGCCTGGATTACTATTATTATTATTAGACAATAAAAGAAAAATTAATCTAACTCTAAGCAGAAATGACATTGAAGATATTTGCATTCATTAACTCCCTGTTGCTTTTTCTCTCCCGTAGATAACATCATCAAGAGGATATTTAATATCTTGAAGTTCACTTGGGTCCTTTTCCTGGCAACACTAGACAGTTTTACAGCTTGGCTTAATTCCATCTCAAGAGAGCACATCGATATCTCTACTGTGCTAAGAATTGAGCGCTGTATGCTGACCAGGGAGATTAAGAAGGTAACGCCTTTGTAACACCTTTGGTCTTTTTTGTCTGCAAATGCTATTCACAGCTCAGTGAAAAATGGAAGGTTGTCTTTTCAGATCACTATATTAAGGAGAAAAATTATAAAAAATCTCACTTACACATACGTCTTAAAAATACGTCTGGATTCCTTTACTGCTTGCTGTTTTATAAATACATAAATAATAAATGACTTGAGTTATCTGCATACAGAAACAATATTGGAAAAATAATTCTTTGAGAGGTTGTTACAAGGATTTGACTGAAACTTTCTGGTGATAAAGTGTGGTTTTGAGAGGACAAGATAGGTACAAGTAGAGATGAGAAGGTATAGCATTTTAAACAGCTCAAAAACTACCTCAGTCTGCATATTTCAGTCTGTTTGTAGACCAACTTGCCTTGGAAATGACTCAAAACATACAGGCATAATTTTCTTCATTCACAGTGAAGCTATGTAGTCTTCCACAAGCTAATTATATATTAGTAAAACCCTTTATTATCAAAGATCACTTTTGATAATGTAACTAGAAATGTATTTGGATATTCAGTATGCAAGTAGGTGATACCTTGCAGTTGGATAAAGCTCTCATTTTAAGCACAGGTGTTTTTACATGTGTATGTCACTAGCTACCCAACTCTTTCTGGAAACTTGGCATAGAAGCCTTGTTTCTAGTTCTTTCCAGATTTTATTAAAAGCTGCACACTGTCTCAGAGATGAATAGGTCGAAAAGGTCAGGAACACATTAGCACTCGTGACCTTAAGAAATCCCCGTACTTCCCAGCCACTGTTGATGCCTGCTGGCGTGGTAAGCAAGCAGGCTGCTCACCATCCCAGGGGTTTGAGAGGCAGGCGTCCCTGGTCAGAGGCAATCTGTACCCACTCTGGCCAGGAGGCACTGAGCAAAAAGAGTGCTTCAGTGCTGGCGTTTAGTTACAGTTATTTTCCCCAAGGTGTCCAATAGTAACCCGATAATAACGTTCCAGAAGTTTCTACAATATGGAGTTCTGTAGTGTCATTCCATGTGGTGTGTTTAAAAGTATGTCCTCTTGTTAATTTTAGACCTGCTCCCTGCTTGTTTTGGGGTCCCCTGTAGATCAGAGATGTATTCCGCTTTCCTCTACTATTCCTGATTGTATAAATCTGCATGGAGTCTTCTCCTCAATAATTCTCTTCTAAGGTTAAAAAGTTCCTTTCTGTTTAGCCTCTCTTCACATGGAATCCATCCAGTGCCTCTGATTATCTTTATTGTCCTTCTTTGTACTATTTCCAGTTTTAATATTGCATTACTAAGACTGGATGACCAGAGCTACACACTGTATTCAAGGTGTGGGTGAACCACAGGTTTATTTAGAAGTATGATGTGTTTTCTTTTGCTTTCCTAGTAAGATCTAACAGTAAATTTCCTTTGATTTTTAGTGAATGCTGCCTATTTTCAGGGGACTATACACTCTGAGTCCAAGACCTTTAAGGCTAACATAAGCTGACGTAAAGCCTGTCATTATGTATATACAGTTCGGGTTATTTTTCCCATTGAATTTCTTGACTTTTTTTTACCATGTCTCTCAGTTTTCTCAAATTCTTCAGTAGTTTGTCAGTCAACTTCACACTTGAATATCCCAGGTAATTTTTTTTCACCTGCACACTTTATCACATCATCGTTTTTCTCCTTGCACAGATTTTTTCTGAATATGCTGGACATGTTGAGTCATAGTCACAGCCCACACCTCATTTTCATGCTGAAAGATCTGCAGTCCACCCAGTAGAGTTTTGTTGGCTATGTATAGCCTGAAATATTGCTCTGGTTTTGCTTGAAAACCCAACACTTTGTGCCATGGTAATTTAAGTCAGAATCTGACTTGCGCTCTGAAAAGTGGAGGTTATTATTGACTGGGAAGCTGTTTGCACAGTCCGTAGTCTGTTCCTTTCCAAATGACAGAAGAAACCAGAACACACCTCCCCCCTGCCATGTACCTCTACCTCTACTGTCTTCCACAGGGAAACGTTCCAACGCGGGAGAGCATCCATATGTATTACCAGAACCACATGATGAAACTTTCTAAGGAGTCAGGACTGGACTCAATCGATAAAAATCCTGGTCAAGCTTCTGGTTTGCAAGCATCTGAAAGAATGGATAGTTTAGATTCAGCAGCTTCTCGTGACAGTATCTCCAGGTATTGATTTAACTTTATTCTGTGAAAAGTAGAGGGATCATGCAGTAGATGTTATTTTAGATAATGTCTAAGTACTGATGAACTTTCTAATCTATGTTGAGTCGTCTTTTTGATTTATCCATGCCATTTTAATAGCGAAAACTCTGCTATAGGTTACTATTCCTTTATAGTGGTGCACTCAGTTGTTAGCTTAACTCCTTTTCCACTGCATGACTACCCCACTGCTTTCTGTTTCACCTAGAATTAGGAGTCATTGACAGGGGTTTTGATCTTCTAAAAATAAGATCCTGCTGAGGATACTTATGGGATACTATGTTAGGAATTCAGGCGTGGAGTTTGAGGAACAATTGTTCATTGTGAATATTTTGTCTTCACAAAATAAATTGTTTTCTGTTGCCCGCAAATCAAAAAAAAAAAAAAAAGGCTTTGCACTGAGATTCTGTATTTGAGAGAACAAAACCCCCTTCTCGTACACACAGGACAAAGATCATCTAAAGAGCCTGATTTCCTAGCTGCTATGATTACAGGCCAGCAGAGCTACACAGTTTGTGGATCAAATACCCACATTAGTTCAGGAAAACCATCTTACTCATTCTTTTCTGCAGACAGATGCTGTCAAGTCCCTTGCCAAAACTACTGCCTGCTCCTGCTGCTCTGTGCACACAGAGGCACACACATGCACTTCCTTCTCTTACAGAGGCATCCTGTTCCCTCCGTGTCCCTGGTGGTCTTGACTTTTAAGAGACTGCAGAAATTGTCCAGCATCAGGGGGAGAAGGGAGGGCTTTGGAAATCCAGCTATTTCATAAACCGTTGCGTTCTGCTGTCTCCTGTTCTTCTCTGAAGTGTGGCAGTACCATATTGTATTTCATACTCCCAGCAAACTCGGTAGCCTCTGTGTACAGTAAACTACGCTTAGCTTTTACTAATGACATATGGGTAGAGGTTAGCAGAAAATAATGAGGGCTTGTCTTCCTTTCTGATGTTCCTGAAAAGCAAGTGTAAGAGAGTGCCTGTGAGTACTATGCTTCAACAAAATATTCACAAATTGCTCCCCAGGGCGGGCACCGGCCTTTGAGAGGTTCACTCCAGTAAAAACACCAAATACAAGCAAATCTTTCTCGGTGGCTAGCTACCCAACTAAGCAACACCTTTGTGTTTTGTCTCAAAGTTTTACTGGATTCAGATGACGTGAGAAAAATGTAAAGCCAAATTCTATTACCAGCTCACTTGGAGCCACCTGGATAGCTGCAGAGCAGAATTTAACTCCAAAAAGTTCAGTCTTACTTCAAGAAAGAATAGTAATATCAGTCCTGCTTTCATTAAATAGGTTTTGGTCGCGCTTTACTATACCTAGAAGACGTTGACATTATTATGTAACCATGTTAGCAAGAACTTTAACTACTAACAAAGGGAAGGCAATTCCAAAATGAATTATAAAAAGGACAGACAAATTTTCATTTGTAAATTCTGCCTCTTCAGTGAGATGGTATCCAGTGTTGAGCCCCACTTAGGTCTTCTTTTCTTTTCTTTTTTTTTTTAGAATAACCATCCATTTGTCACCCTGCTTTGTGCATGATTACACATTTAAAATCTCTTTTCAAACTCAGTGATTCTGTGGACTTGCTTTGCAACAGAAAAAGTTAAATCTTTCATACGTGTTACTGTAATCTGTTTCCTCAGAAGATGTCACAGGACCTGTCAACAAAGGAATAGCAGAGGCAAAATTATGACTGATTTCTCTAATAAAAAATTCTCTTTCTGGTAATGAACAATCACATATTCTTGCACTGAGAGTATTTACAAATTGTGCACATCTGCTATAATAATAATGACCTGTAATTAGAGGAAGCAAAAACGAGTCTGTTGATTGAATGATAATGCCATCTGTTTATTGGGACACCCTTGCATCTCTCTTCCTGGGATTACAAAAATGCTTATGAGATGTTTTAGAAATGTGATGTGTTTTAAACTTCATGTGAGTTTGTTGAGTGATATTTTTTTTAATTGACCAAACAAGAGAAGGGGGTATCTTACATTTCAAAGTAATGTTTTCCAGTAAATATAAAAGCAACTAATTAAATCTAAAGCACCCCTGTGATCATGGATCTGGGATTGCACTGGGAATCTTTTGGGAAGAGGCAGAGGGTTTCTAACCAGCGTTCTGGTTATCCTTCTTTGGTTACCCTACACAAAATTCTGCAGTGGGCATTAGATCCCTGAGTGAGATGGGCATGTCTGGAAGTACACAGGGCTTCAGAAACACAGAAGCTATTCCATTATAATAATATCTATTTCTCATTACTCAGGGCTGGGATTACTGTAGGTATCTGCTCAGTGCTCTAATTACTGGATTTCCAGAGAGAACAACTCTCCTGATCAGTTGCAGGAAGTGTAAATTTTTGTGAAGTTCAGGGCCGACCCTTGTAAGTCTTATCCAGGGATGTTGTTCTTACACTAGATAAAGCTCTAACAGGAGTGTTGCAGAACATCCTTTGTGGAAGTTGCTCTTTTAGTAGGATTGTCATTTATTTTCAGTCATTTTTCTATACAGTAGCTAGAGGTGTAATGAGGTATTCGTAGTGTAATGGTTTGGTTTCTCTTTATGTATAAATGCTGTCATGTATCCTAAAGGCAAAGTGCAAAGTGCAGATGGGCCAGGAAGAGAAGAAACTGATGTTGATCCTTAACAAGGTCTTTGAAGAGCACCACCAGAAAGGATCGAGAGCTAGCATGGTAGAGCATACACTGCTGTTTGTGTCTGTTTGACTGATGAACGCTTGTTAGGTTAAACAGCTTGTGAATTTCAGTAACATGGCTGGGAACTTACTAAAACCAATTGGCTGCCTGTATCAGACTTGGCCTACGATTATGAAATAGCAGCTAGGCGCAGGTCGTAAGTAATATTTCAGGATATCCAAGATTTTGTAATCAGTTCGGTTTGCATTCATTTTTGTCGATCAACCAATAACCTATTTAGTGCCCAAATCTACCCATGTGTAGGCTTTTATAGGATGTGCAGGTGGGAGCCCTCGACCCTCCTGTAAGAGTGAAGTATCATACAAGTGCAGTAAGGGTGTTTATAGACACTACTTTTCATCTGTGTTTCCTTCAGCAGATGGGAGAACAGGACTTGAAGCAGGGCATACTGGAGAAGTAACACTTGCTTTGGGAGACAGGAGAAAGGATGAAAGGAGAGTCCAAGTTTGGGACTGGATCTGGGTCTGATTTAGGAGCGTGAATGGTAGGAAATGTTAGGGACCTTTGCTTGCAGGCGTGGGGAGTGTAGTAGTTCATAAAGGTAAGGCTGCTCGGTAACTAGCCGATGGGCAGAAAAAAAAAGACAAAAGGAAAATAGAAAAATTTGTAAGTCACCCCTTAGACTAATAAACTTTCTGGGAAGGGTAAATTTCTTTAGCAAAAAGGAAGTCATAAAGTAAGAAATTTCCCGTTCACCAAGGATAAAATCTTCTCTGCTATATATATCCCCATTTGAAATGAATACCCGATCAACTTTATATAAAATGCTTGAACTCGGGGCTTTTAATGAACATTCAATTTAGAATACCTAGTCCTTGAATCATTTCAAGAAGCCAATGCTTTTCAAGGTCTCCAAGGACACAAATTTGAAAAGTCACTCAGGAAGATATGCTTGGATTAAATTTATGTGATAGTCAATGACTGAGTCAACATCAGCTTTGCCAAGTGTAAATCTCTCTACTTTATTGGTGTTCTCGTTTCCTCCATGTTCGGAAGTGTGTTCCTAAAGAAGTACGTAAAGAATATACAGACTGTGCTACAGGTGTCATCTCAAACACATCTCCTGACATTCAAGGATACAGAGCAGCTGCTCAGTCAACAGTTCTTCTGATGATTCAGCCTTCATTTAAAATAGTTCTAAATGAAATTGTTGCAGGGACTCCGTCTGGACAAATGTTTTTATCTGTTAGAATTAATGTATGTTTTTCTTTTGATTTTTCTGGGACCGAGGTCAGAACTGAAAAGTTTCAGAGGGCAGCTGGCGTGTTTTTTCTATTGAAAATATATGAACGAGCATGGGCTACTTTGATTTCAACAGCTGCTCTGCCCAAGGCCCTTGGAAGGTTCCCCTTGAACTACACCTGCATTTAAAATACTTCAACACCTTAGTAAGAGGCGTCGCTCTTGAAAAGAATAAATTCAACCCTTGAGATGTAAAATAGCATGCAGGTAACATTGTAGCACACGGACAGAGAGGAAATCTGCAAAAAATAGATTGTCTCTTTGCTGCCATCTCCCTGTATTTTAGGACTGAAACCTCGCTGAAAGGTTAGATGTGGCACTTAAGAACATGGTTTAGTGGTTAATAGGTGGTGGGGGGACGGTTGAACTGGATGATCCTTGAGGCCTCTTCGAACCTTAATGATTCTATGATTCTATGAACATAGATGTGTGTGCAAAGGGAAACCTCCTCCCTCATGACTCCCCGGGGTCAATAACATGGAGGTCCAACTGACTTCCGTGCTGCTGAATCAGGCTTCCAGGGTGGATCTCCTGTTCCCGTAGGAAGCAGCATTTGCTGCTTCGTCAAAACCCTGCCCTGTTGCAGACAGCCCTCCAGGTTTTGTCTGGAGGATGCTTGTGGGCCTTTGCGCGCACACAGAAATAATGAAGTGGTTTGTAAAGGGTCTTGGCCTAATAAACTGGCAAGGCAGAGGTGCCCCTGCCATTAATACTGTTTTTAAGGAAAGTATTTCACAATACCTTTGGTATCTTGGTGATACTTTTCTTTTATTCAAAGACCGAAGTATGCTTTTAGCCTCAGCCCATTCTGTCAAAGATGACTGTCGGCGAGCGTAGGCCTAAGAATAGCTGCTTCTTCACTCCATGTATGTTGCTGTTTTCCTCCCCATTTTCCTTAAGGCAGCAATTGCAAACTGTCACTTCATGCCAGCAGGTTTTTTTCCCTTACTTCAAGTTAGCAAGACCAAAGTAATGTGGAAAATGCCATTGCATTTCCCTTCTGACCTCTTTCCCAATTCTCTGTGCCCCTGGACAAACATAATGCTTGCCAAGGAAGCAAATCTCCTGCTGCTGCTGCTCAGGTGTAACACAGATGGACTCAAAAGAAGAAAAGTAGAGTGTAAATCCTGCATTTTGGGGTCCTTTCTTCTCTCACTCTGTCTGAGAGACTCAGGCAGCCACTGCATGTGTTAAAATACCAGGTCCCTCAATTTATTTCATAGACGTGTGTTTTTCAAAGATTTTTACAGGAGAAAATTCTTTTACCTACCATATGTCATTAATGTATTTGCTTCTTTCCTGTTGCTATGTTATATGCTTGTATTTTATTATGTACTTTCTTTCTCATAACTCATCCAGTTCTTCTTCTTTTCTCCAGTAACACAAATGCTTAATGTATGGTGTATGTCCCTGGTGTCTTATTGTATTTGATAAGTGAAAGGAGATAAGGGTTTATTATATCTGCTTTTTTTTTCAAGATGTGCATGTTACCAGTTTTGAAATAGTTTTTTAAACTGTGATTGAAACAAATGAAATCTTCTGGAAAGAATCATCAAGGCTTACTACTAAATATCAAAATAAAAGCCATCCCATGCAGAGCAGGTTATATTTGGCATGCATCTACTGGCTAAGTAACATATCCGATTTGGCTCTTTGGTTCGGAAAGAGGATTAGCCAATGTCTGACAGCTATTTTTCTATTTGTGGAATATGAGCTTATTCAGTTTTAAGGGCTCTTTTAGGAAACTGGCTTGTACCTGCGTAAAAAGGTTCAGCACAGCATATCATAGACTTTGTACAGAGGCGGCCACTTCCCAAAACATTTTTGTGGAATTTGGAAATTTTGAGGGGAAACAAAGAAAAGAAAACCTCCTCACATATGTAAGTTGGTGCCCCTGGAAAGCATGTAGAGCGTTGTGTTGGTTTCATATCCTTTGAATAGTGAGTAAATGGTTGCTAGCCTTCTATAGCCTCTATATGAACACAACCATGAGCAATCTGTGCATAGAAATGTGTTTACGTGGTGGCTCTAAACAAATCCTTATCTTCTCTCTGAACCTTTTTTCTCTGTGTCAGTGTTTTGCTGCATGGCGAGCATATGTGTTTACTGAACCGTGTGTATAGTATTCTCATTTGTATTTAACACTGTCTTTATAACTGTTTGCGCTGCTAGCTGCTACACTGAAGCAACCATGCTGTTCTCAAGGCAGTCAACCCTTGATGATTTAGATGGACCAGACTCTGTTCCTAAAACAAGTGAGCGCGCTCGACCTAGGCTTCGTAAAATGCAGAGCATGGATATGTCCTCCTCATCAGCTGACAGTGGCAGTATAGTGTCAAGGTGCTTAACTCATGCATGCTTTGTTCACTCATTTCCCCATACCATTATACTTACTGCAGTGTACATAAATTTGCGTTTGCAGATACGTGGTGTACAGAGTGGTTTGCATGGTTAACGGAAGCTTTACTCCCTTCTGTGTTATGGAACGATTCTGAAGTCCAAAGTCAGGGTCATAATCTAGGATTCCTTTGCTGTTTTGCTTCTTACTCTGTTTTGGTTTGATTTGGGTTTTTTTAGTTGGTTTGGTTTTCATCCTTAATTCACGTGTTTTTAAAAGTTGTTCCAGTATATTACACTGGCTGTCTAAAACCAGGCTAAAGTCCATATTTATTCAGCTAAAAAAGAGTCTGATTTTCAGAGTTACTGAGCTGATGGTTGTTCTTATTAAAATTGGAAGCTGGAAGTGAAGTTTCTCAGCTAATTGGTTATCCTAAATATGGACTTAGATGTCTAATTTTAGAAACAAAGATAGGCAAACATTGGCCCTGCTCTTCCAATTTTTACTTTGCCCTGCATAGGAAAGATTGCTAAATATGTTTTGATTACTTTACCATTGTTTTACAGTCTGTGAGTTGTTGGAATTAAGAAAGGGAAAATTGCTATGAAAAGATAATGGATAATATTAATATCCAGCACAAGAAAGAACTGATCAGAGCCATTCACTTTTTAGTAGGTAAAAAATAGTGGTTTATATGACATTGGGAAACAGTGCTTCAACTAGTATTATAAATATTTTAAGTATGAAATTTTATGGTGTATTAGATCATTCTTTTTCAATGTTTAAAGTGTTTTACAAATTTTTGGTGACAATCAGTTTTGAAATTATGAGATTTTACAGTCATCTGCATTTTAACCAGGATGAGCACTAACATGAATCATCAAAACATACATCTTAATAACATTACACATTCTGATTAAAAGTCTTCTAAAAATAAAGTGATCTAACATAGCCACAATAAGTTTGGAAGCAGTGTAAAAGGAAAAGAGGTGGAACTTAGTTTTTAATTTTGGCAGGAGATGGTAGTGCCAGCTGGCTTTGCCAGTGCCATTTTTTTAAAAAAGGTTATGCTTTAGGTGAAAACATGGCCCTATTCATTTCATAGGAGCTATGTGAAATCTGGTTTTGTCTCTGTTGAAATACAAGAACACGCAGCCAACGAAAGACACTGAATGGATGCCTATTGTCTAACCTATGGAGAGAGACTGAAATGGAGACTAAAAAGAGAAAGACTGATGTTGTAGGGGAGAGGTGATAAAATACTTGTGAGGGTTGAAAAGCGTGAAAGCAAAGCCAAGAAAATATTTTTTAAATGATGGTGTCCATATTCCCATCTCGAGTCATCAAGCTGTGTGAATTTACATCAGCTGAGACTGCTGCAGAGCACAGAGCATTAAGAGAGAGAGTGATTATGGACATGCCAAGCCGAGAATAAGCAAGGTGAACAAGCAGAGAACTGAACAGAGTGAATAAGAACAGCTGAAAAAGAAAATAGGTACATACAGAAGAAAAGCAGGCAGGTAAAGTAAAAATGGAGACTGCATTGAAGAACATAGGGGAATCTAAAGGTAAGCAAGATACCCTGTTACTGGAACAGTTTTGTAATCTGGACTGTATTTTTTGATGTTTGCAGTTTACTTGTTCTTTTACTTGGAATCAGACTTGATACCTGTGTTCAGCTCGTGTTCCAACTGTATGCAGCACTGGTGCGGTGGTTGTTAAAAGCACCATGTTTAGAAGGAACCCCATGGCTGCCTGTCATTCACTGTGGAGCATGCTTTAAATAAATGTAATAGCAAGTCCTGATTCTTGTCTGAAAGTGTTTGAACTCCTTTCAGAAAGTTAGTGTAGTTTCTCTTGATAATGATATTAATTTGCCCTTTGCTGGTGTGAAAAGATAGTGAATCACTGTGAGTTCACTGGGATGTCATTCAGGGGGGCAGATGGACCCAGATGGTCTACCTGTGTAAAAGACAATCATGATGATATATTTTCTACCAAATTATATGAACTTCCAAGGCCTGGGAATGCAATGGGATTGCTCAGAAGTCTACATAAAGGTACAATTAACAAGCTTTTCATGATGATGAGCCTTGTAAGCCTCAACTCTTTCTCTTTGTCCTGTCCCCAACAGTGAACCTACACAGGTCACCATGCTCTATTCTCGTCAGGGGACAACTGAAACCATTGAGGAAGTAGAAGGGGAGCATGAAGAGGAAGGAGCTCATTCTGAATCAAGGCACGAAGAAGAGGAGGTGGAAGATTATAGCCTGGATTCAGAAGGAGCTGTGTATACTCCTGATACCGATGTGCCCTTGTACTCTACTGTGGATAGCAATGCAGAAGCTCCACCTTCCTATAGCAAAGCTGTCAGCTTTGAACACCTTCCCTTTGGCTCCCCAGATGACTCAGCTGGTAAAAGCCTCATGCTGGTGAGCCCAGATGACAGTCGGACGGACAAACTTAATGATACGATTCTCCCTCCATTGACACACGAGCTAACAGCTAGTGAGCTGCTTCTGAACAAGTAAGGACCTTCGCCAAGGAAAAACTGTTGGTCCCAGTCTGTGAAGTTTTGTCATTATTTTTTTTGTCTCAGAACTAGCCTACGGTTTCTGATATAGACCTTATGCTAAGTTTGATTTAAGGGAAGAAGCTCATTTCCTGTGCAGTTGTTCTAATTACAGGTTTCTAAAATTATTCAAATCTATGTTGGAAAGAATCTCTGCTTTCTCCCCAGATACCATAGCTAATTGTTCCAATTAGCATCAGATTTCTGTGCTGCAATTGTCATGGGGTCAAGGGCCTTTCTAAATATTCCTTGTGGAGAGGACTTCTCTTCTCCAGCCAGCTGTGATTTCAAATAAGTTTTCTCCAAGGCTATCTGGGAAAATGTTTCTTCTTTAATTATTTTGGATTACTAGAGGGGAAACTGTGACCTTTCGCAGAGTTTTTGTTTAAGCAAGTAGGAGCTGTGTGCTATGTAAAGAGACTGCCTTGCTACGGACTTTGATGAGGGATAGAATACTCCCCTCTTTGCCCCTCAGACACTGTGCTCAGTAGCACAACCAGCACTGAGGCGGGGACGGTGCCGCTGCTCTTCTTCCTCTGCTTTCTGTTCTGACTCAGCTAGGGGAGAGCTTCCCCGAATGCAAGGACAAAATCTTAAACCACAGAAACGCCTTTCAGCCTGACTGCATCGAGAGAGAGAGGGAGGCTTTGTGGATGTCACTTTGTAGATACAGTGTCTTTTCTTCTGGTTTTCCATAGTAATTTTTGCTTTTCAGTGAGAAAAAGCTGCTCAGCAGCAGAATTTTGTACTTTTTCAAAAGGAAAAATGCCAATTTAAAAAGCAACTCTTTTGAAATTAATTTTCATTTCTTTTATGGTACTCTGCTCCTCACAGGATGTTTCATGATGATGAGCTGGAGGAATCAGAGAAGTTCTATGTTGGTCAGCCTCGAGTCTTACTTCTTATTTATGCACTGTACAATACGCTGGTGGCTCGGTCAGAAATGGTGTGCTATTTTGTGATTATCCTTAACCACATGGTCTCTGCCTCCATGATAACCCTGGTACTTCCCATCCTTATATTCCTTTGGGCCATGCTGTCTGTTCCTCGGCCAAGCAAACGTTTCTGGATGACAGCCATTGTCTACACGGAGGTATGCCGCTGTTTTCGCAACCCCATGTCTAACACAGAGAAGTTAGGTTGTAAGCTTTGCATGGTCTCTCTTTGGGTTTTGATCTCTGGGATCAGGGGCCTTTGGCCCTTCCTATTAATGTAAATATTTGCTAAAGTCTTCAGAAATTTCTGTGGTATGAAAAGGTGTTGTTTGTGTTTTTCCTTGCTCCAATGAGCGATATCCTTCCTGGCATGTAAAGTAGTTATCACAAGAACAGACCATTTACAAACAGCTACTATATAATTAGTAATCAAGAGACAGTATACACTGCTTGTGGTATTTCAGGTACCACTGAGCATCATCTGTTGGTAAACGTTGATTGACTGTATTACTGAGCAACCACGAATGGTTGTTCCTCTGTAGCAATGAATATGCTTGTTTATCTTCTCATAAAACTGATAAAGTGGTCCTATTTCTCCTTTCTTAAAGTCACGAGGCTACTATATCTGCCATGCTTAGAAAACACCCCAAGTGTATTGTGTTTCTGAACAGGTGGCCATTGTCATCAAGTACTTCTTCCAGTTTGGCTTCTTTCCTTGGAATAAATATGTGGATTACACAAAAGATAAACCTTACCACCCACCCAATATTATTGGCATTGAGAAGAAAGAGGGTTACGTGCACTATGATCTTGTTCAGCTCCTTGCTTTATTCTTCCACAGATCCATTTTAAAGGTAATTTGAGTTCATTTAGTTTCTTATTTTATATTTAGTTTTTAGTTTTAATTTCTTTAGTCATCCATGTGATATCCCAACATTTGTCTTCCCCCTTGTGAACACATGACTGAGCTTAGCAATGCCTGTGATAAATACTGTGACAAAAAAAAATACAAGGTTGAAATGCTCTCTTCTTCTTTTTCCACTAGTGCCATGGATTATGGGATGAAGACGAGAAAGGGGACAGCTCCAGTAATAAAGAGGATACAGATGATGAGCTCTCTCTGACAGGAGGCAGGAGAGACTCTTCTGCCTCTTTGAAATCTGTCAATCTTGCGGCATCAGTGGAGTCCATCCACGTCCACTTCCCCGAGCAGCAGACTGCCATCAGGAGGAAGAGCTCTAGCAGTGTATCACAGCTCTCACACAGGTCCAGCTTCTCCTCACACAGATCTAAGAGAGGTAAATGTCATGGCATGGCTGGGATTTGAAAAGCAAATGTTCATTTCCCATAGAATCATCCTGCTAAAACCTTGTGCCAGTTGCTCTGGAGATCCCAGAGGCTACTGAATGCTGCTGCTCCTCAGTGAGGAAATAGGATATGAACCCAAGTATCTTCATGTTTGAACACACTCCAAGCCTTCTTAAAGTTCAAATGGAGAGCCATACTTTGTGATTCACTATGTTTTTAAACTGACATTATCCAAAAGCTGGGAAAGGAACGCTCAGTGTGGCCCAGATCCAGAATTTCTGGTTCAGCATAATCTCCAGCTAGAGAGAATGCAAAGCAGATGTATTTTTCATATCTACATTCAGTGATACTTGAAGTGAGAAAAAGTTTTGTTTAGGTATACTGAAACAGATTACCTATCCCATCTTGTAAAAAGGACGGGGTTACTCTAGCCTGATTGTATATATTACCGATTGAGATGACTGAGTCAAATCTATCAAATGCTTGCCTTTATCGCTAGTCTTCCCTTTTTATAATTATTAGTTAAGTTTTGATCTGCCAGTGATTAAACCTTTACTGGCTCCTCTCAGTATTTTATCATATCGGGAAAAAAAGCGTGAGAATTTCAAATCTTCTTTCAAATCTGGGACTCATATATGGGATGGAAGTCTCAAGATTTCTTCCTTTCTGGTTTTTCTATTTAAACTTTGACTTTGGATTAGCTTCTTTGTCTTCTCTTTCCTTCCTTTTTTTTTTTTCAGGAAGTACCAGTACACGAAACAGCAGTCAGAAAGGAAGCAGTGTGTTGAGCATCAAGCAAAAATCTAGGAAAGAGCTTCTTATGGAAAAGTTCCGAGAACAAATGATCAAAGCCAAGGCCTTTACAATTAAAAAGTGAGCAATATGAGATGTTGTGTAGCTTCCAAACAGTAAAGTGGTAAAACAGCATTTTAAGGAGAGCAGGTTACTACGTCTTTTAATTCAAGGGCGTGAGTGGATACATACGTAGTTCATTGTATAGAGATGCTTTCTGTAACTGTAAGGCCCACTGGCTGAACATCAGCCAAAACAGCAGTTGTTCAAATAGCATCTGCCTGATAAAAAAAGCTAAATACCCTACGCAAACTTGGTTGACTATGTATATTTCTACTGAACAAATGTTAATACGGTGGTTTAGAAGCAGTCAGAACAAGGGCTGAATGTCTGTGAAGCCCTGTGAAGGCTGTCAGTGTAGATCTTAGATATCTTTAGAAACACTAATCATATCACACCCAGCCTTTCTTTTCTTCACTGCAAGTTAACAGTGGTGTTAAATCACATTGTGGTCTATGTTGTTTTAGGACTCTCCAGGTGTATGTGCCCATCAGACAGTTTTTCTACAATCTTATTCATCCAGACTACAGTGCAGTGACTGATGTATATGTGCTGATGTTCCTCGCAGATACAGTGGATTTCATCATCATTGTGTTTGGATTTTGGGCTTTTGGGGTATGTATAGAGGCATCTATCTGTAAATCCTTGGTAGGATTTACATGCTGTACATGCTAAGTGTCACGTGTCGTCCTTCCTCAACCACTCTGTTATATTTTCCTTTTCAGAAACATTCTGCTGCAGCAGATATCACCTCTTCATTATCAGAGGACCAGGTTCCGGAGGCATTTTTGGTGATGGTGCTCATTCAATTTGGTACCATGGTGGTAGATCGAGCACTGTACCTCAAAAAGACTGTCATGGGAAAGGTCATCTTCCAGGTCATCCTTGTTTTCGGAATACACTTCTGGATGTTCTTTATCTTGCCTGGAGTGACAGAAAGGTATAGCCCTTATAACCGGACAATATGGGTTGAATATTTGTGCTCTACCAAGATGTTTGTATTTAAATTTGAGATGGTTATAGTTAGGCTTTGGAATCATGAACGGGTTTCTTCTTGGTCTCATTTCTAAGGGGAATGTTAGAGTATCTTTCCACAGCAATAGCTGCGGCCAACTTAAGTTTGAGGAAGAATTAATTATATAAGTATGTACTGAAATATTCTCAATGTAGGCCAAAATGCAAGCAGGTAAAAGAGAACTGGCCTGTAATTGAGTGATTAGAGCCCTCAGCTGAGGCAATGTTGGCTTCTGATTCAGCTTCCTACTTCCAAGACTGCTACACGCTGGTTTAGAAGAGTGAGTAGAAAATATATCTCTCAGAGTAATTTATAATTTGGCACTTTTGTGGAATGTGTGAACTGTGGATTTAAATCTCCTTAGAAAGAGGAATGTCTAAAACCTGTGTCTCTTCTGAAGAGCAAAAGTTCTCCTCCCCTACTCCTGCCACATGGCTCTGGAGGTCATGTGGAGGCAGTCACCTGCTGTGTGAAATCTTGTATCACACGCCTGGTCAGGTTCAGCCCCAATATAACATTTCTTATTAAATGGCTTAAGACAGTTATCACCTCAATCTGCACTGCAGAGGTGTTCAGGTTCTCTCTCTAGTGCTTGGCTGACTCCTCTCTTTCTTAGGAGTTTAAATTGCCTTTAAATGTTTACCTCACTGTTGACTATACAGGGAATTTGGGTGTGTCACCTGGGAAATTACACTTTGTTAACAGTCAAGTTACTTTGCAAACAACAAGAACAAAATAGGTGCATAGTGTAAAGAAAGACTGAAAGGTCTGATTTCCTCTCAAAAACAGATCTTTTATTTTCCCTCAGTGCAGTAGTAATTGTGCTCCAACTTGAAAAAAATGTATTTTTCAAGTGGGTCACCTATCTACTGAGCATTAAGAATTTATGTGAAACTTTGGACTTGATTTGGTCGCTTGAAAGGCAATAAAATTGTTTTGACTTCTGTGCTTCGGTGAAATTTATATCAAGTTGTTAATCTCAAATCTGCATCTGAAACCTCCTGTATTCCTTCTCAGTCAGGCTGATTTGTAGAAGACCCTGCAAATTTCTTAATGAAAATAGTTTTGCGGGATGTAATTGAAAATATTGGATCGTGTCTGGCTCACAAATCCTGTCCATCATGAGGTACCTCCTGCAGTTCCACCATGCTATTGAACTGCAGTCAGAAGTGGCACGTGTTCACCAAGATGGTCAGGGGGATGGAGAACATGATATGAGGAGAGGTTGAAGGAATAGCATTAGTTCAGTCTGGAGAAGAGAAAGTGAAGAGCTGTCTTCACCTACCTAATAATAGGTCATTGAGAAGAAGCTAAGCTCTTTTCAGATAGGATAAGAGGGCACAAGTTGGAAAAAAGGGAAATTCCAGTTAGATGTGACAAAAAAACTTTTCACCAAGATGGTAGTTGAACACTGGAGCAGGCTACTCAGACAGATTGTGGGATCTCCATCTTCAGAGATACTAAAAAATCAACTGGACAGGTCCCTGAACAATTCGGTTTAATTAGACCTGTCTGAAGCAGGGAAGAGTAAAAAAGATGATCTGCAGAGGTCACTGTAACTTAAATTCCTGTATGAGTTCATGACCTGGAGGTGCCCCCATGAGCACAAGCAGTCATTAAAGCTGCCTAGATTCAGTCCAGACACCAGTCCTCTGAAAAGTGAAGAGAAGTAATGTCAACCCAGGGCTGACAGGGGATGTGCCATCATGGCAGCCGAGGGCAGACTGGCTTGTGTGGGGTATTAAGGCACCTCTAGCATCCGAAGGGAGAGAGCTCTGCCCCAGAGCCCTCACTCTTCAGGAAGCCTTTTCCCAGTCTCTCCCCGTGACCCTGATGCTGTTTATAGACTTTCTCATCCAGCGTCTTTCAACTACTGTGTCACCACTGCAGCGGGGTCAGAAACCAAAGCCTTTTCATAGGTTCTCAGGAAAGGGAAACTGCCAGGAGCACAAAATGTTTCAGGCTAATTTGGTCATACACAGATACAAAGCTCATCATTTTCCTTTATCTGTCTTTTCCATTACAGGAAATTCAGCCAGAACACAGTTGCCCAGCTCTGGTATTTTGTGAAATGTGTTTATTTTGGCTTATCAGCTTATCAGATACGCTGCGGATATCCAACTCGTGTTCTTGGCAACTTCCTCACAAAAAGTTATAACTATGTCAACCTGTTCTTATTTCAAGGGTAAGTCTAAACCTACTGCCCTCCTCCTGTTTTGGGGGTTTTTTTTGTGATATAAGGATCTGTTATCATGAGATGCTGGGGTTATTCATGACTTTTCAAAGGCTGCCAGAAATTATAGTAAATTTTGCACAGCACACCCCACTATATATCCCATGTGTACCCTATATTCCAGAAAAAATCAGTTTCAGGAATGCACATTTTAGAAAAATCAGATTTCCACTTTGAATCCAGAAGCCTGACATACCAGTCTGCCATTCAGGCCCCTATGGAAGAGACATTTTTAATGCTTCTAAGAAATCACCTCTTTGAACTGAGACAGGGGCTACGCATTGTGCTACAAAACAGGTAATGTTATTTGCTCTGCAGTCCTTGAAAGTAATAAGGCATCAAATCCCCAAGAGTTCGTTGGAGAAAATCTACAGGCTCTACCTCAGCAGGTGAGAAGAATAAACTGAAAGACAATACACATGAGAAATAAAAGCTATGCATCAAAAAATGTTTCCTTTGTGTACCTTTTGAGAAGTGCTGCACGTTTGAAACCGTCTAGGAGTTAGAAGTGTCAGTACAAGTAACAGTCACAGTATCACCTCAGAGTGAAAGGTGGTGTTAGGCAGGCATACCCCGCCCTCCACTTACGCTGTTACCATGATGTTGTGATTAAGCCAGTTCAAAGTATATACGTATTTCACAGAAAAGCGGGAATAGTTTCAGCCTTTCCCCAATATTTTCAGTATGGGCTTGTTGCATTCCAGCAGGAAAAATTACAGAAGAAAGCTTTCTTCACATGAAATACTCTTTGTGACCTGGCCAAGCAGAAAGGTGTGGGACTGGTAAAGAGAACGATGGACTTTGAACAGCTGCTATATGCACATTGGTTTCCTGTTAGCCCACCATCTTCTGCTGGTTAATCCTGAGTCATAACGCCCAGTTCCATATGCAGCTGATGACTGTCCACCTACTGCAAATAAGCCAGGCACCACTTGGTGTAAGGAGGTATAAAACAGATTTCCACCATCCTGAGGAAAGGATATTCCTCCACTCCCAGATCAGAGGAATTTGCGGATACAAGAAAGTCTCTCTTGTACTGTTCCATCAGTGACTCAATCACACTTACTGCAGGTAATGATGCAGAAGTGTGTTTATGGCCTGACAAGGAGATCTAAAGGAACATGAGGTATAGCATCCCTAAAACATCAGCACTAACTGTGCAATCTCAGGATATTACTGTATTTGTGTTTGCAAAATTTCCCATTAAACTGTCTTTTAACATCGGCTTAATTCTCCATCCTGTCATAGATACACTTTCTGTGCTCATTTAATGTCATGCCCCATTTCTGACAAGTTATCTGCTGTGTTCTCCCTTCAGGTTCCGCCTGGTTCCATTTTTGACTGAGCTGAGAGCAGTAATGGACTGGGTTTGGACTGACACCACTCTCAGTCTTTCCAGCTGGATCTGTGTTGAAGATATCTATGCTCATATATTCATCCTCAAGTGTTGGCGAGAGTCAGAAAAAGTAAGAAAGCCCCATATGAGTGATCCAAGCCTCCTCTCCTCCATGCAGAAATGAAGAGGAATAAACATGAACCCCTAAATAATTGGGAAATCCACCATAAATAGAGTTTGCTAGAAAATACCCTTGGTGTTTATGTTCAGAAATATTCAGACTATTGGGTACTTTATGTTAGTTGGCAGTCACCGCAAGTGAAATTTCACATGGCTTCTCTTTTGTGCCTAGCTGATTTTTCCACCGTTAACATGAACTCCACAAGCAGACGCCTGCTAGCTTAATTGCCTGCCTGACTTTCAAGGCTGAGGTTGAAAGTCCTGGTATTCGCACAGGCTCACTTTGTCCGTAACAACTAATTGAGTAACCCGCAGTAGCAGGGAAACTGTAGCTGAAGAGAAAGGTCAGTAGAAGGAAGAGCTCGTGCCTCCATGGTGTAGGTCCCAGGGACGCCTGGTCCGTGTAACTGCAGAGGGAACGCAGCTGGCTGCTTTATCTCAGGAGAGTCCCTGCACATCCAGAACTGAACTGCAGGCCAGATAAAGCCACCATTTGTCTGACTGAAATTTCAGTCTCTTTAAATCATTTAAGCTTTGGTTCAAATTAAACTTGCAAATTCGGATTCCTTATAACCACTATAAAGATTGCAACCATATGCTTGCTTATTTTGCCAATTTGAAAAAGAAATTAAGCATTCTTTTAAGAATGACCCAACCAGTCAGAAATTGTACATCTGCAATGAAATGGCTGTATTTTTAAGTGTTACTGATGTATTTCTACTTTTATTATCATCCTGTCTCTTAATGGCAATTACTTTCCAAGTATGTCACTTAGATTAACTCAGAACTGAAGTGCAGACAAATCTTGTATATAGGCTTTTTCTCTCTGACTTCCATTTCTGCCATGAATGGAGTGTCATCAGGGGCTTCAGGAGTGAGAGAAATAATAATCCAGTTCTACTTGGCCTGTCCATCTCACGGCATTTACAACAGGATCACTCTGCATTATATGTAGCATAGATCTGACATGGGAAGATTTCCATATCTAAGCTAGCATTTGTGCACTAATGCCACGTAGCAAAGTGACTACCTGTGGCGTTGTTCAGGGTGCTTTGATACTCTCTGTCTCCCTCTCACATTGAGTGGTATGCCTGAGCACTTCGGCTGCTAGAGGCTCTCTGAGCTGTTCTCTAACATCATTAAAGGTACCTGAACTAATCTCATACAGAAAAATGATATACTATATTTTAATGAAAACAGTATTCTGTAGTACAAGACAAACGACTTGATACACTGCTTTTGAAAAGTAACTAATTTGTTTTAAATATAGCATTATATTACAAATTTAATATTCTCCTAGGGATTTATGGATTCATGTTGTAAAGCAAGAACAATTTCCTGAAAGCCAGATTCCTGGAGTGTGTTTGAGGTGCAGTGCAATACAATGCATGTTTATTTTGCACATGCACTGTGCAGGTAAATCCTATAAGAGAGTACACCAAAATAAATTACAGTGATGGTAAGGCATTTTACAGGATGCTACTAAAGTATGTGGTGAAGTACTGGAACAGGTTGCCCAGAGAAGCTGTGGCTGCCACCTCCCTGGCAGTGTTCAAGGCCAGGCTGGATGGGGCTTTGGGCACCCTGGTCTAGTGGAGGGTGTCCCTGCCCATGGCAGGGGGTTAGAACTTGGTGATCTTTGAGGTTCCTTCCAACCCGAACCATTCTGTGATTCTATGGTTCAGTCATGAGGCAAATAACCGAGGGCGGGAATTATGGACAAGGCAGAACTGTTTGCTGTGTGATCTGCTTTGAAAAGAGAAGGATAAAAGCAAGGCCACTTTTGGTCTCAGAAGCTAAGAAAAGGAAGGATATCACATCCACAGGATCAAAACTTTAGGAACAGCAACAAAACTTCAAACATTATTTAAGTGCAATTGGTGCGAGATTCACTAGAAACAGATTGGATCGAGCATGTGAGCAGCTCTTAGAAATACTGTATGCAAGGTGTGAAATGAATGCGGAGGTAGTGCAATGTCAGACAATCCTACTGATTGTGCCTATCAGTTTTGGCAAACAATTTTATTTTTTTTCCCCCTGAAATACAGTTTGCAGCATTTCAAGCTCTATGAGAGGAATTCTGCCTTAAGGAGCTTTGAGATAAGACTTTTTGGAAAGACAAATACAAGAAAGTGGGTCACTCCCAGTATCAGTCTTTTGAACAAATTGTTGTATCACTGTTGCTGCCATTATTTTACATTTGGTCCCTGTCAGTTCATGCTTGCACTCATTCAGACAAAAAAATGCAAATTATCCTACACAATTTTCCCCATCTTTATGGTTGTGAAGAATCAAAACCCCAGAGGTTTACAATATTTTTCACACCAGACACACACTTGATGTGGGTTCTTTTGGCACTTTTCTCTGAAACTCATCATCTGTGCAGGTTTGGCTAAAAATCTCAAAATAACTGGCCTGGCAAGGGCTAACAAGTTACCACAGAAGATGGGAATCCTTAAGATCATTATATATTCACCCATCAAATCATACCAAGTGTTCCACTGATGGAAGAGACATTACCATGTTGCTGTTTGCTTTTGCAGAGATATCCCCAACCAAGAGGCCAGAAGAAAAAGAAAGTTGTGAAGTATGGAATGGGTGGCATGATTATCGTCTTGCTGATTTGTATTGTCTGGTTCCCACTGCTCTTCATGTCTTTAATCAAATCTGTTGCAGGCATCACCAACAAGCCTCTAGATGTATCAATCACAATAACTCTAGGAGGTTATCAGGTAAAAAAGAAGAAAGATGAAAAGCAAACTCTGATTTTCCACTGTATTTCCTTGTGCTATTTCTTATCCCCTTGATTGAATTGAACTCTCCTGCCTTATGCAAGAGATCAGGCAGGCTCCCACAAATGATCCCTTTTGGGTTTAAAATCATGTTAGTTTATCGCTGATATAAAATACTATCTTAATTTGAAAATTAAAAACAGAACTTGGCAGTTATCCTGGCAGTAGGATAAATTACCCTACATGGAGTAACTGCCTGCAGGTCCACATGGTAAATGTAAGATCATTGGAGGTAGCTTGTTTCTCATAATCTTCTCCTGTTGAATTGAGTGCCATAATTGCCTTGGACTGTGATGCCAGGATGCCGTGCTGTGTATGTAGTAGCCGATGTGAAGTAAATGTGACAAGAGTGTGTTCTTTTGTTTCCTAGCCTATTTTTACAATGAGTGCTCAACAGAGTCAGCTCAAGGATTTGAATCAGACTGGTTTCAATGCATTTCTGGGAAGCTATAGGGGTAACACTGTAAGTGAAATGTAGAATACCTTATTACTTAACAATGTGTGCATGTTTCCATGGAGGCATTTTGTGAGTTTTGTTTGTGTAGCTGTAGATGGTGAGCAGCGCTGCCGTCATTTGGAAGTTGGTTCCATAAAGAGAATTTGCATGAGTAACTGTTCGGACAGATCATTTGTCAGGACAAGGATGGGTTATGGTGACAGAAGTTACCATTAATCATGACATCTTTGCACAAAATCATGGAAGGCAGAAGCCCTAGTTGTCCTGTCACCTGAATAAAAACCTCCCCTCTAAATGACACAAACCTTCAGGAGATGTGATGCTGTTGGTGTGCCAAAACAAACGTGCTCGCGCTGTGGGGACACAACAGTGTTGGCATTTTTAAGCCCTGTGCTCCTTCCTGTAGCACACACAGCTTTCACTTCTCAATGAGGAGGTGTGGTGCTGTCAAAAGAAAGTGTGTATGGCCTGGAAAAGTTTTGACATTAAAATGTCAAAACATAAACATTTAAACATAGTCTCACTATTTCACGGTGCAACGTGCACAAAGTTATCGCAATTTTCTACAGCAAAAAGACTACTAATTAGTAGAAGCTGTTGCATTACTAAAGTAACTGGGGTTTGATCAGGTATAACTTTGAAACATGTACTTGCTTCTAGCTCATTCAAAAATTAACTAGATCTATACCAAGTAGCAGTAATATTGCACTCTCTGAAAGTTACCAGTTTGAAGTTGTCTTACGCTTTGGAGACATCTTTCTGTGCTGAAAGATGCTTAATAAAAGACAGAGTAAAATTTTAACAAAAATATAAAAGCTCTAAGACATACTGGGTGTCTTGTGCCTCCTGAGTATTACCAGACATTTCTGGAAGTGTGAGCCATCCCACAGTCACCAGGCTCGGTATGTACATTGTACAGTGACTTATATTTTGTGGTGACCACTGATACTACTCAGAGTGTCAGAGGTACCAGTCAAAAATTGTGGGGACTGAAAGCTTTATAGCCTACTGGATCCACAGGTATTAATGGGGTTATTAGAAACTAAAGGAGTTAAGATACTTTTAAGTAGACTTTACAGAGTTTACCTGATGAACATTCAGACTTATTTTGGCTACTTGACCATCATACTTATTCTTTAAATAGCCGGGCAGTTTTTGTTTTGCCTTCTTGGCTTGGCTGTACTTTGCTCATTCCCCTCCTCGTCTAAAGCCCCAGTTGGTACTTGCGGAAAACAGTCAGCGCAAACCACTGCACTTACAATTAATTGAACATTTACAATTCTGCCTGATTGGAAAATGTGGCGCTGTGTCTTGTGGATATCACTGCATTGAAATTTTCTTCTCCTCTTCTGCATCTACAGGCTGCTTTGCAGTTTCTAGAGGGCTATGGAAAAGAAGATATAACTCTAGCAGATCTAGAGGGAAATTCAAACTCTTTATGGACCATTAGCCCTCCCAGTAGAGAGAAAATGATACAAGGACTGCTGGATTTTTCAGCTGAGTTCACTGTAGTTCTTTCATGGAGCATTCAAAGGTAATTAATAGGACTGTTATGAGGTTGATGGATCATTTGCCAAGCATTCATTCAGCAGAACAGTTCCATGCTGCATTCTTGGTTTAGTTTTTCAGAAAATTCTATTGTACTGCAGAGCAAAAAACCCTGAAAGTGGGGAGGGAGAACAGCAAAGAGGAGTAACTTTTGTTACTCGGGAAAACATTTGTTGCCTGCATTTCTCAAGAATAAAAACAGAAGTGGAGCCACTTCAAAGTACATTATTTAAAAAGGCAGCGTGGAGTTTTCAGTGGGACTTGAGGGGAAGGAGGGAAAAATAAGAAAATTTCAGCCAGTTTTAAATGGAGATGTTAAAATAAACTGCTCTAAACAACACCCTTGTTAGCATTAATGGGAACGGAATACTTAGACTTAGTTAAGGCAGAAGAACTACAAGGAAATACAAATAGCAGTGCTTGGTCCTCTTATTAAGGGAGTCTGGAACTGACACACAACTATTTTTTAAATGCACATATACATAGAGGCTTTGTTACGCAAATAGCATAACAGCGGCGCAGAACCATTGTGTCAAGACCTTTGCCTGTTACTTGGGGTTCCTTTGGCCTTAGTGAACTATTACTTTACAGTGAAGTTTTTCCAAGAGACAGCCTACAATACAAAGTAGTTTCATGCCGCTAGAGCACACCCAGCCACTGAGGTGGTCTGTTGGCTACTCTCTGCCAGCTGGGATCCCTGTAGACTGCTGGATTAAATTGAAGTCATCACTCCATGGAAATTAAGTACCATTTCAGCCCCAGTATCTACCTGTTCTGTTGGAATTAGATGCTGGGTTGTTATAGCAATCCTCAGCAACAGACTGTGCACAAGAAGCAGGTCAGCTGAATCACTGTGGGAGCTCTAAACATGCTTGGTCAGTCCTTCTACAGTCAAAAATAGAAAAATAGGCTAGTAATGAATCTGCACCCTTAATTCAACTTTATTTGACCTCCCCTCCTTATTTTCCTGGAAGCATACAGTATTAGCTAGTGAATTACATCACTCCATCTTTTCTGAACCTTACATTAATTTTTAATACTGCTACTCGGTTTGCTCATATGCTTGCATAACTACAAACATTCGTACATGATTTGAAAGAGACCTTTTTCACCCTCAAATTATATCCTGTGGATTACATTGTGACCGTGAATGACTGAAAGTGGTAAAGTCTTACCACAGTGACCTTCCACATTTTCTCCATAAAGGGAAAATGCTGTTTTTCATCTAGGCCAGGAGACCACAAGCAGCTGTAAGATGAACCTTTTATGTCTCTCAGGCAGCATACACACTTTCTGTCTTTGCACATCATCTGCTGGGGATGTTTCTCTGCAGCCCCCAGCAGTCCAGGAGCTGCCTTACCCAGCTGCTGCATCCCAACTGCAGGGCATGGCACAAGGCGTTGGCAAAAGCTGATCCTGCCCCAGCTGTGTCCTGCAGCTGGAGTGAAGACAGGGGGGAGGTATGGGGGTCCTATCAGCCTGTTAGCCACAAGTTGCTGCTAGGCTCAGGTGGGGTTTTGGGAAGCTGTGGCTGACTGCAGCATCTTTAGCTGTCCTGGCTAAACACAGAATGTGTGGCCACGCAGACGATCCTGTTGCCTAAAGTCAGAGCAGGTGTTCTCCCTTTCCTATTCTGTTTTGACTGTCATAATGAGAAAAATTATATTAATCCATTATCACTGTCTGATAGGACATACAAAATCATAATCAGTTCAAAAACGCCACTGTTAAGGCTGCTACGTATCCTTGGTGGGAGAAAACACCATCTGAGGTATAGGTGGCATGATGCTTGCTTTAGGAAAGGCAGGGATGGTCAGTGCAGTCAGATTAGTTAGGCAACTAGCTCTAGCATTCAGCAAACAAATGTTCAGGTTATGGTCTCATTGTAGGTTGACAACGTGTCTTCCCTTTTACTTCCAACAGAAATCTCACCCTTGGTGCCAAAGCCGAAATAGCATCAGATAAACTCACCTTTGTGCTGCCAGAGAACACCAGAAGAGATATTGCTACAATGATGTCTGGACAGCAACTGGAAAAGGTGTAAGTTATTTTCTTTGATTATTTATGTGCAAACCTTCCCATTTTAAACCTAATTTGCAAAGGAGGCCAGGCTTGCTCAACTGTATCATTTGTCTGCGTATTCTTTCCCCTCTAATAACTTTGGAACCTTGCTCACAGAGGCCGACAGCATTGAAGTCACATAATAGCCATATTAAAGGTAAAAGCTTACTTCCTATGATAAATGTAGGCTGAGACCATGAGTACTGGAACACTACCAACAAGCATGGTGAAGCTATTAGTTACTTTGATTTATTGGCTAAGCATAAGTTCATTACAGTATATTCACAGTTAAACTCTCTTTTGAGTTACTTCAGTTCAACTTCTTTGAGGATGTTGTATCGATGAATTTTTTTCTTCTAAATAACCATCCAGACTCTCATTGTTGAATACTATTAGATTGGCAAGGAAGTGTTAAATCAACTGTGGTCAAAAGGTAACATCTGGAGTCGTTTCTGACATCAGATCTTTTCCTGTAATGGAAATGCTGAAGGCAGAAAGAGCATGCTCTTCATATGAATATCAAACATTATTCTATGGGTATAGCCTTATAGCATTAACAGCAGTGGTGCCTCCTTTCAGATTTGAAAGGAGTCTGGCTCTTCCTCTTCTGCCTGCTCACTGGGGATTACTTTACAGCAGTAGTCTTTAAATACTGCTAAGCCAACACAACATCCCTGAAGGCCACCTGATCTGATTTGTGGCCACGAGAGTTGAAAAGTTAAAGCTAAGGCCAACTGGAAGAGTGAAAACTCTGAGAGGTTCATATCTGTGAGTAGGTGGAAATTACATTTGTCTTTTCTGTGCGCAGCTATTATTCCACACCCACACACACTTGTACTTCCAAACAGACTGCTGTTGTGCATATGAACATTGCATTTAAAAAAATATTTTATGCCTCTTTGACTTTTCAGCTGTGTGAGGATATAGAAATATTTCCTAAGGTGATGTAGTGCCAAGGAGGGTAGAGTTTGCTCTTTTGTGGGAAACAGGTAATTCATTTATAAAATCATAGAATCAGAGCATGGTTTGGGTTGGAAGGGACCTCAAAGATTGTCTAGTTCCAACCCCCCTGCCAT